>PVJC01013989.1:0-37123 GCA_004026665.1 Murina feae | reverse complement strand
TGCCTTAATAAAAGCTTTGAGCAAGGCCGGTGTGGTGGGCAATCTTACCCACTAGAGGTAAAGTTGCCACGCCTGGTCCCTATTATTCTAAATTAATTTTCTTCTAGTCTCTCTCTCTTCATTTTGCGTGCGGCCTCCTCCAGAACTCGAACCTGAACGGGAACCCTGAACCACGCGGGACGTGTAAGGGGCTCCCGCATCTCTCTCTCTCTTTCTCTCTCTCTCTCTCTCTCTCTCTCTCTCTCTCTCTCTCTCTCTTTTTCTCTCCCTTCCTCTCTGAAATCAATAAAAAAAAAACATTTTTTAAATTAATAATAATAGGAACATTGATCCCAAAGACTATTATAAGATGGGAGCACTCACCTTCCCCTGAGTGACTATAGGCTTTATGGCTCAGAAAATCACCACCCTGGAATTTGATTGGGGAGCCTCATTCAAAAGGGTCTCTCCATGCCTGTGGGACTCGTGTCATGTAACATTCCTGTCCTCTTTCTTGCTGTTTACTTTTCTCAGCCATGAATAAGAAATGACCCCATGTTGTTATTCTGGTGGGAATTACTGCAACCAAGAAGTAGAGTTAGGTGACGGTGAACCTAGGAGGAAGGGCCAGGACACCTTGAGTTCTCAGCTCCTCTGTTTCCGGTTCTCCGGTGTCCCCAAGGAGCTTGGCTGCAGAGTGTGGTTCTGTCTGCTCCTCCAAAGCCAGGGGGAGGGGCAGGGGCTACAGCCTCATGGCAGGGCAGTGCCACAGAGCAGGCACGTGCCTCATCCCCAGGTTAGGTGTTAGCCAGACCACGTGACTAACTGACCTTAACCCACATCCCCCAAGCAGTAATGAAATGACATGTTCAGAATCAGATGAGGAATAAGGTTGCTATTCCACTTCAGGTCATCCAACAGGGCCTCCTGCTCTCTCATACCTGTGTTATTTTACACATTTAAAATGTTATCTTTATCTTTTTTTAAAAAAATAAGTCATATTTTGTACAAAAAAATGTTTAGGGTATGAGATTCCTCTCTTATTCATGGAGACTTGTTGTGAGTGAGAGGCTTTGCACGTGGCCTCTCTTATTCATGGAGACTTGTTGTGAGTAAAAGGCTTTGCACGTGGCATCCAGAAGAAATCCCTCAGGGATCAGTACACGCGGTAGCAGGCCCTTTATTTCCTGTCAA
Source organism: Murina feae (assembly GCA_004026665.1). Classification (NCBI taxonomy): domain Eukaryota; kingdom Metazoa; phylum Chordata; class Mammalia; order Chiroptera; family Vespertilionidae; genus Murina; species Murina feae. Next base: position 35,950 of record PVJC01013989.1, on the reverse strand, counting down.
GGGAGGGAGAACAAGTCGGGTTTGACAGGAATCTGCCAAACGCATCCATATGTCCTGGTGTCAGAGGACCTGATAGGTTGTGTCCTCCTAAGGAGACTTGGACTTGGGAACTGGCGTTGCGTAGGGAAACAGTATCCACCACCTCCGACAACATTTCTTCTCGTCGTTACATATACCAATGGTGTCATCCGTGGAGGTGCAGCCCCCGGGCTTGCAAATGCCTTTCAGAAGGACACACTGTTTTTGACCTGGAATAAGGCCGGCCCCTGCTGCACAGGGAGAGATTTGACAAAGCCATTAAGTCCCCATCACATACAGGTAATGCACATAGAGCAGTATATTTACAAAAAAAAAAAAAAAAAAAAAAAAAAAAAAAAAAAAAAACAGAAAAACTGGCTTTGGGGTGAAAAATCAAACTCTTAGACCAAAAAAGTGCCTTTGGGGGAGGACCAGAGACTGTGGGACCAAACTCATGTGGAGAGGGCAGTCCATGGACTTCTAGAATCTTGGAGAGAGTGGTTCTCTGCTGGGAAGCACACTTTGACGCGTGTGGGGCAGTGTGTTGTCACTGTGACAGGGAAGGTGTCCACGGTGTGGAGTGGGTTAAAGCACAGGGTTGTTGAACTTTCCACCTATTGAATATTCCTGGAGCAACATTCCCACCTCCTTTTGCAGACAGTGCAAGAGTCCTTCAGTTTCCATCTTACCTGGTTCCCCGTGTCGGGATTATGCAAGGAACACATTTTCTACATTGCTCCGCGCCCCTTAAATGTAGATACACAGAGAGGATTTCTCTCAATGTTGAAAAGAATTTTTCCTTAAATACATCCCTATGTCTTCTTCATTCCTTTGGCTGCAGAGAGGCACGGAACTGTATGCTCCAACACCGTAGTTCCCTTTAGTCTCAGTACCTGGATCTCATTTCGTCCTCACTGTCCTGTGTGATACACTAACCCTTTACTAGGCCCCTAGTGTAAGTGGTTTGGGAAAGACAAACCGAGCTGATCTTGACTGTCATGGAAGAAAGGGGACCTCACGGCTTCAAAGTCCTCTGAAGGCCTCGGTCACCATGGCAGAGAGACTCACTCTACTCCAGGTAACCCCCTGTTCTCCACCATTTCTTCTTTTCCTGTGGTGAGGACACTGAATGTGAGGTCTACACTCTACGTGTCTGAGTGCACAGCTCAGTAGCATTCACTCCAGGCTCAGTGTTGCCCAGCAGGTCTCTGGCACTTCCTCATCTTGTGTAAATGCAACTCTACACCCACTGAACAGCAGCTCTCCATCCCTCCAGGACCTGGCAACCACCCTGCTGCTCTGTGGTTCTATGTGTTTGAATATTTTAGACACCTCATGTCAGTGCAGTCCTGCAGTATTTGTCTTCTGTGACTGGCTTAGCTCACTTAGCATCATGTCCCCATGATTTCCAGTGTTGTGCACCCTGTCCACCAGCCTCATGTCCATTATCATTGGCATCGGTGTTTTCCACCTGTGAATTCCTGGCTGTTCACACCTTCAGTGATGCACTCGCTGCATCGCTTTGCTGATCCTGCCTATGCATTGGGACCATACTTTCATGGGGTTTGGACTGGGTGCCTGGAGTAGAAACTTCCTTTGGGAGAATAGAGAAGGGGCCTCATCCAATGAGAGGTGAAGACACAGAGGCAGCAGAGGGTTGAGACGGCACACGCTTTCAATCCAGATGTGACGCTGACCCAGAGAGCCCATGCAGAGTCGGGGAAGGCTGATTTACCTTTAGAGCACGGGAATTGCCAGATTGCAAAGGAAGGAATTTTGATTTCTAAGTCCACATAATTGATCTTATACCCTTTCTTTTCACATGATTGCTAGTGGTTTCTCAGGCCCAAGTCCATGCCTTCACCTCAAAAGATGATTGTCTCAAGATTAGGAAAGGAGGAGGCTACTATAGGCCTGAAACAACTTCTGTGGTGAAGCCAGGAAGAGAGACTGAGAAAGGACCGTGGAAGTCATGAAACAAAGGGCCAGACAGTCAAGCACATCCACCTGTCAGGCCTGTGGGCTGCCTGGAATCTGCAGATAGTCCTGCTTTGTGTGTGTTACCCACTCACAAAAGAAAGTGTGACTGCCTTGCACTCCTTGTCCTTTAAATGCCCCCCTACCCCCAGTCAGCATTGGTGCTATACACCTTGTACTTAAGCATCATTTCATAAGAGCCTTGGCGCATTTCCTCATGGGAACGCATACTCATAAGAAGGTCATCTTACAGTCCCAGAGCTGCCGACTCCCTTCTGCATCAGGAATGTGGTGTTGGCCTCCTTCTTTCAAAGGAAAACACTTAGATTCAGTTTTCCACTCCAAAGGCATGCCTCAAGGATGTCTTCTCTAGCCTTGAACACAGATAATAGTCATGCACAATCCTCTGTTCCTTTTCATTGATTCATTCAAATCTACAAGTACATGCTGCTCTGTGCAATCATTGGACTAATGTCTGTCTTCTATAACATGGAAGTCACTTTATTTTGTTTCCCATTGGGTCCCAGAGTCTAACAAAGTCTTTGTGAAATAACAGGGGCTCAATACATGTTTCTTGCTGTTGAATGCAGTTACTCTGACCTCCTCCCCATTTTTTCTCTTATTCCTTCTTAAAACCTCTTGGCTTCAGCCTAGTTTTGACAAGCTGGCCCCTGCTCTTAGATGGATTATTCTATTTGTGGGTGTCCAGCCTGGTTATGACTGTTAGCTTTTCTCAGTCTTAGACCTAGATTTCCTAGAATCCTATTTTCCCATCAGTTATTTCTGGCCTTTGCTCTAGAACCACCTTTTTATCTGTTTTCTTCCCACCCTGGGACTGAACCATTGCCATATCTCTTTTTCTGCCATAAGGGTGGGTCTTGGCTAGACCTTTATGTCTTCCAATCTATCCCTCCTTAACCCTTTTTAAAAAAGATCAGACTCATTACATGGGCTTTGACTTTGGATAGAGACAATAATTTAAGCTGAAATGAATTTAGCCGAGGTAATGGAGGGCAAGTAGAGACAAAAATATACACTCATCAGCCATGCTGACTTATGTATCTTGGGCAAGTGCTTTCAGCTATCTAAAAGTTGATAGCCATTTATCTGATTTTCAGGAACATAGATCAGGAAAATCTAAAAACTAGTATAAAACAGTCCAATAATAATACCAGAACATGAACCCAACTCAACAGGCCCACCTTAAGCACTAAAGGAAAGGAATTTGGAGGAATGTGAAGTAAGATGCGTTTGTCTTCTAAAAGAGAAAACTTGAAAAACTCCTTAGGTCCTCCACATCTAATTAGGAGACTGGGGAAAAGGGCCTGAGAGAAATTGGGATTACCCTTTTATGGGCATACCCACGTCTGTAGATTAAGGGAAACAAAACTGACCCAAGTTAAAGATGCTTGGTTCTAGCCTCAGTATTTGCCGCCACCTATGTGACTTGCATAAAGTCATACTCTCTGTGTGTACACGAATTCTTTTATCTGTAAAATTAAAGGATTAATCATTAAATTGGTTCCTAGTTTTAAGTCATTAACATCACATAATTTTACATTGTGTCACTACAAGTGTGTCTTTCCACAACTGTGTCTTCTTGTGACAAAATTGAAAACCAAATGAGAAACATATGAACTCCAGGAGGAGAAAATCATCTGTCTTGTAGATCCCAATATATCCATGGATTAGGCAATGATCAAACAAAGGAGCGTCTTTGATTTCACTGAAGTTAATCTTAGAGATGAACCAGGAAAGAGGGTTATCCAGACTATGTTCAGTGGCCACAGACATGATTTTGAGGGATCTGATCATCCTGTCACTAAAAGTGGAGAAAAGGATTTTGTCAGTTCTTACAAAAATCTGGTTGAAGGTGACCACGTTCCCTTTTCTTTTTGATTCTACATTAATAGTCAAACTTCTGAACCATGGGTCCTGAGGATGCAATGCAGATTCTTAAAGTTCTTCTTTCATATTTTGTATTTTGCTTAAAATTTGGTCAGTGAAGCTTTATCCCTCTGTTGATGTTTTTTTTTTTTCCCTCCAAATTCTGCTGCTTCCTATTTGTTTTGGTTTCTTTTGTCTTTGTTTTTGTTTTGTTTTTTTAATATATTTTTATTGATTTCAGAGAGGAAAGGAGAGGGATAGAGAGATAGAAACATTAATGATGAGAGAATCATTGATTGGCTGCCTCCTACATGCCCCCTACCGGGGATCAAGCCCACAACCCAGGCAATGTGCCCTTGACCAGAATCAAACCTGGGACCCTTCAGTCCACAGGTTGATACTCTATCCACTGAGCCAAACTGGCTAGGGCCCTATTTGTTTTTTATAACTTAACACAATCCTCTCTTGTTGAGCTCTGCTTTATGCATCTAACTTCTACCCTTCACAAATATTCCTCACCAATTGACTCTACATCTTCCATTCACTAAACCAATAGCTGCTATTTTCACACTACTTTTGAGGGATTATGGCCCTGGTAATAGCTATCTGATTTGTATGCTAATTCTTGAGCCACATGTCTAAGCTTCTTTACCTCTCTCTCTATGTGGGCCACATTTTATGATCATGGAGCTCTTGGGTCTTATTTTCTGTTGATGGAAATCTTTGCTCTGCTTTGCAATGTTGTCCTCATCCGTTCAAGGGAGATGAGCGTGTTGCAAATCTGAATTCCTCAAGGTCTCGTGGTGCATTAAGGTCTGAGGGAAGATGGCCACAGGAAAACTGAGCATAGCAGGAAGCCTCCTAAGAAACCAAGCTCTATAACTATTCACCATCTTACCTTTCGGTATTATAGTCACAAAGACGAGGAGCACAGGAAGCAGGGTAGGGAGTCTCATGGTTGAATGCCCAGTAGAGAGGTGAATGATCAGGGGTAGTGGAACGCAGGGCCTTTTATTAATTTCTGGAGAACTGACATTCCTCTTGGCCAGTGAAGCTTAACACGTAAGAAAATAAAACAACTTCTGTTGGAATATCTCCAAAATGTGGACTCTTTAAACTTGGTGACAAATTAACCTAATTACAGGAAACCAGATGACCAATCCTTCACTTTTTCTGTGGACACTCCAGTCATTCAGAGGCCAGTACCTTTAACCAGGCCTTTGAAAGAGACCAGGAGGTAGGCTTGTTAGTGTAAAGTCTTTTTACCAAAAGTCTTCTGGATTGCAAGGGGACTCTCCCACAACACACTCTTTTCCATAATAGGGATAAGAGATTGCCAAAGGATCTTTTTATTTTTAAGCTAAGCACAAGTTGAAATTATTTCTTAAAAGAGAGGATAGTGTCACATATGTGCAATGTTCTTAATAGCATCACATAGAAAACTAACATTTTCTTGTCTTTTATCAATCCTTTGTGTAACTGTCACCCCATGACAAGGATGGGGAGATTGGGCAAGTTAAAATATTAGAAATACAGAGCACAATATTTCCTCAATAACATCTGTGGTCAAGACTGTATGTCTAGTCAACTGTAATTGAAAAATCAATTTAAAAAAAAAGAGAGAGGGACTGTATGTCTCCAACTTAAAGAGTCTCCCTATCCTCCCAACCTTCCCTGACATATCAGAACAAGGTATTAAAAGCTAAAGAAATGCCTTTGGCCAAGAATTGATTGACCTAAAACCAAGTCATCAATGCTAATTTTCCTACTGATCAATAGCTTAATGACACATTCCTATACATTCTTTTTTTGTTGTTTATAAAATTTCTTATGCAATATCAGCACTTTTGGAAAAGATGTATATAGTTTTATGTCTTCTATTTTGATGACTTTTCATCATTTTGATGTTTGTTAACTAATTTCTCCTTTGATCTGTTTAGGGTAATATTGCTTAATTTTACATATTCATAAGTTTTCTAATTTTCCTTCAGTTGTTGATTTCTAGTGTCATATCATTGTGGTCAAAGAAGATACTTGATATGATTGCAATCCTCTTGCATTTGCTAAGACTTTATTTCCCCTGTGGCTTAAAATAGGATTTCTACTAGAAAATGCCCCATGTATACTTAAGAAGAATGTATATTCTGCTGTTGTCAGATAAAATATTCTAAATAGTTCTCTTAGGTTAATTTGGTACAGATGTTATTCACATCTTCTGTTTTCACATTGATTCTCTGTCTGGATGATGCATATATTGTTAAGAATGGAACATTAAAAATCCAAATGACTGTTATATTACTGTGTATTATTGCTGTTGAATCTATGAGTTTTTTTTGTATATTATTGCTGTTGGTTCTATGGTACTAGGGAGGCAATGAAGCCTCCTGTTTGCTTCAGCTCTGTGGCTTCTATAATTGAAACTTCGTTGCCTTGAGCAGAGGCCACAGCTGGCCTAGGCAGGCAGTTTCCTCCATCACTGGCCTCCTGTTTGCTCTAGCTCCGTGGCTGCTGACCACAATCTTGGCTGGGTTAATTTGCATATTACCGCTCTCATTGACTGGTGGGCGTGGCTTGGCTGGTGGGCATGGCTTAGGTGTAATGGAGTGAGGGTTAATTTGCATATTACTCTTTTATTAGATTAGATATGCATGTGCTTGATGTTGAGTACTTAAATATTTACAATCTTTATATCTTATTGATGGATTGACCCCTTTATTATTCCACAATGACCTTTTTTGTCTCTTTGTACCACTTTTAGTTTAAAGTCTGTTTTGTCTGATATAAAGAATAGCTAACCTTGTTTATTTTGGTTAGCATTTGCTTGAAGTATCTTTTTCTATTCCTTCACTACAAAGTCTCTGTGTATCTTTAAAGCTAAAATGAGTCTTTTGTAGACTGAATATTGTTGGATCTTGTCTTTTAAATTCATAGAGCCATTCTGTATATTTGATTGCAGAATTTAATCTGTTTATGTTAACACTAGAGGCCCGGTGCACAAAATTCAGGTAGGGTCCCTTGGCTAGCTGGCAATCAGGGCCAATCTGCAGGGCAACCAGTGAGGTTAATCATGGGGCACCCACTTTGGCTAGCTTGATGCTCCCTGCTCACTGGCCCTGCCCCCTGCTGCCACCTGTTGCCTCCCTCTGCGGGGTGACCTGTGGGGTGATTAGGGGGCAGGATCCCCCACTGGTACCTGCCTTGGCCGGCCTTGGGCCTGCGGGTTGGGGGGCAGCTCCTGCATTGAGCATTTGCTCCCTGGTGGTCAGTGAGTGTCATAGTGACCAGTCATTCCACTGTTTGGTCAATTTGCATATTAGGCTTTTATTATATAGGATGATTATTGATAAGAACTTACTATTGCTATTTTGTTAATTTTCTGAAGATTTTCTAGGTCCATTATTTCTTGCTTATTATCTTTCTGTCTTCTTTTATAATTTGATCTCTTTTAGTATCAGTATGCTTGGACATCATGTTCTATTGTGTAATTACTATAAGGTTTTTCCCTAGTGGTTACCATGAGACTTACATAAAGTATATTAAAATATAGCACTTTATTTTAAACTGATAGAACATGCCCAGCCAGTGTGGCTCAGTCGTTGAGCATCAGCCTATGAATCAAGAAGTCATGGTTCAAATCCTGGTAAGGGTACATGACCAGGTTTTGGGTGTAGGAGGCAGCCAATTAATGATTCTATTTCATATTGATGTTTCTATCTCTCTCCCCCTCTCCCTTCCTCTCTAAAATCAATAAAAACATATATTTAAAAATAGTTTTAAAATAAACATATAAAAATATATTAAAAATAAATAAACTGATAGAACATAACTTCAATAGTATTCCTAAATATTTTTATGACAGTGAATATATCTTATTTAAAATATGACAAATTTTTTAAAATACCCAAATCACCAAAGCTTACTCAAGAAATTTTTGATAACATGAATAGTCCCTGATATCCTCAGAGAGTGGAGAGGGTGAAGGAGCTGTTTGACCACCATTTATGCACTTAATTCCTGACCTACAGCCTAGCTCCACTGTTTTAAGCTCATCAAGATGGTATCACATTATGTAGAAAATGTACACACTCTGAGAATAAAAAAATAAATTTTGCATTATAGAAAGAAAAATAGAGTCCTCGCCACATTTTTCTAATCATCGAAATTCAATACATGAGTGAAAACTAAAACTATTAAGGTCTCTTTGAGGGATGTGACATCAAGAAAGGAAAGTGATAACTTTGGACAAGAGGGGAGGAGATGAAATTGAAGTTAGAAGTTATGAAGTATCCCAATCACGATGTAAAAGAAGTACTGACAGCATACTCTTCAAAGAGGTCACTACATAGTCACAGTGAAATTCCAGTTCTGTGAAGAATTTGTGTGTCTAGGGGAGTGAAACCTTGGGGATCTAAATGATCATAATGTTTTTTCATAGGGGTAACATCAGAATCTCTTTGTTAATTGAAGTTTTATCTTTTAGGTACTTAATACACATTTCTGTTGATCTTCAACCTCTCATTCTCTCTCCGTTCTTGTTTTCATCTCTTTATAGTTATCTGCTGTGCAGTTAACTTTGTGTTTATCCCAAATTATTCTTCTTTCCCCCTTTCTATTTTGTCCCCTTTCTTTATCTATATTTCTTCCCTTTCCTTATATTTTCTGAATTTCTTCAGTATTTTGCCTTTGCATTTTCTCTGTGTGTCTATGTAATATTGTTTTGTGTAATTATAGTTTCACCTTTGTAACTTTTTTGTCAATCTTTTGATTTTTCTGTGACAAATTTCAAAATATGCATTTATCTACTCTAATAAAAGAGTAATATGGAAATTAACCATCTCTCCGAGACACCTAAGCCACACCCACCAACCAAGCCACACCCACCAGCCAATCAGAGCAGCTGTATGCAAATTAACCCAGCCAAGATTGCGACCAGCAGCCACGGAGCGAGCAGCAGTGGGTGCGGCACAAATGGCGGCAGGGGCGGGGCGGGTGGCAGCAGGAGCGGCCTGTCGGGGTGCAGTGTGAACATGTGTGACCTGAACAAGGTCCCCAAGACCCTGGAGTTCTTTGAGCTGCTGGGGCCAAACTACAGGGCCGGCTCCGAGGCGGGCATCTTGCTCCCCATGGAGCCTCTGGATGGGTTTCCCATCCATGGCTCTGTGGGGGCCCCGAGCTAGAGCCCAGGCTCTTTGAGCCACCAGCAGCAATGGGGGGAAGCCTACCCTACCCTGAGCCCTGGAGCACCCCGGGCTCTCCCGTGACTAAGAAGTCATCCCTGGCTGTGAGAGGGCACAGGTCGAGCTGAGGCCCGCCAGAGTGCACAAATTTTTGTGCACTGGGCCCCTGGTTGTTAAATAAATGGCCTTTCTCACTTTAAAAGACATTGTTTGGAGTCCAAAGAAGTAGCATGTGGGTAGATTTTAAATCATTATGAATTTATTTTTAGTGACACAGAAAAATAAAAGTTGGTCATAAAGTTGGAATATATATATATATATATATATTCTAATGTTAGATTCCAGGAATGTTCCTTCGGATGCTTTCTTTTCCTCATTTTATTTCAAGCCAGGCTTCAGGGCCTCTTGGTATTCAGAATATATAACTGGTGTTGGGACTGGAATCAGGATCCACCATGCTCTGCAGCATTTCCACCTTCTTCGGCAGCCTCCAATGGTATCCTCTATGAGTTTGCAGATGCCTCTTCTACAGACACCGGACAGATTGAGACAATGGTTTTCCATAGAACTCAAACCACTTCTTACTGTGGAGAAAGAGAGTCTGTGAGGTAATTAGTCCATGAGTAAATCTACTCTTTCTGTGAGGACAGAAGGGTTCTGGATTGAGCATTTCAACATGGAAGAAGGAGCTTGATGAGGGCTCTGCCCAGTATGTAATATACTTACATAAAGGATATTAAAGAAAAAAGTATATTAAAGATAGCACTTTATTTTAAACTGATAGAACATGCCCAGCCAGTGTGGCTCAGTGGTTGAGCATCAACCTATGAATCAAGAAGTCATGGTTCAAATCCTGGTAAGGGCTCATGACCAGGTTTTGGGTGCAGGAGGCAGCCAATTAATGATTCTATTTCATATTGATGTTTCTATCTCTCTCCCCCCTTTCTTCCTCTCAAAATCAATAAAAATATATATTTAAAAATAGTTTTAAAATAAACAAATAAAAAATTTATTATGGCCCCACCATGCTCACTGTCTCTGTTGTTCACCCAATAACTTTAGTGTTCACAATGCCCTTCCTTTTCTTGTAAGCCCTTGTCCTTGCTAATGTAAGAACTTTGGTAAATGGCAAAATGGAAAAACAGGTGGATGGAGAAAATATGCATTTTAAACACACTTGTTTTCTTCATTTATTCCTTTATATGGATTTTCAGCCAAGATTTACTAACCTCTTTGCCAGTCATTTTTCTTTATACTAATAACTAGGGGCTCAGTGCATGAAATTCGTGCACGGGGGCGGGGGGTGGGGAGATGGTCCCTCAGCCGGACCTGCACCCTCTCCAATATGGAGTTCTTGGGGACTCTCACAATCCAGGACTTCTGGTTCTTAACTGCTAACCTGCCTGCCTGCTCTAACCACTCTGCCTGCCTGCCTGCATGATCCCCCTAACTGCCCTCCCCTGCCGGCCTGGTCACCCCTATTAACTTTCTTTTTTAATCTCATCCCCTTCACGTACAATTGTATTTGACTTCCTTATTGGCTTCTTCCTCTCACACGATTTTTCTCTTTTATGTAACACTTTTCCTACTGACTCATCATTTATAAACTTTTCTTTCCTCCTTATTTCCTACTTCTGTTCCATCATCATTCTTCCCATTTTTCTACTATCCTCCTTCCCTTCCCACATTCCTTCTTTCCTTTATCTTTACCCCTGCCCACCCTCCCCTTTTCCTTCCTTCCAACCTTAATTTTTTTCTTCACTTCCTCCCTCTGACCTGCTTTGCTCCCTCCCCCGTTCCTTCCTTCTTCCCATTCTCCTTTTAAGCTCTACCAGCTCCCCCTTTATAAGTTTTCTTCCCTCCCTCTTTTTCTTTCATCCTACCTTTGCCATACATTCTTCTCTACTTACTGCCACTGTTTTAATACTTATCTATCTACCTGCCTAATTATCCACTATCATTTATCTTTTTTTCTTTTCTGATTTCTACTTTTAAAATCTGTCCCCAGTACACAACTATACTAGGTTTTCATTATAGGCCCTACAGTTCAGTCATACATCCTCTTTTTTTAACTCTGCTGTCCACTGACTCTTTTATAAAGTTCTTCCCTCCATCTTCTTCCACCCCTCCCCCACCTGGTTACTTCCCCCCAAACTCTCCCTGGCTGCTGCTCTGCCTGCTCCCTGCCCATCTCTCCATCTCCTGGCTCCGGCCCGTTCACCCCAGCTCTGAAGGGAGATGGGGCCTCTCACAGGAGACCCCTGCCCCTGTGGCAGAGAATGGAGCTGGCAAGAGAGTGGGCCCAGGAGGCATGTGTGAGAGAGAGGGAGCAGCCCTTCTTCCCTCATTAAAGATTCCTTCATTAAATCCTCCAGCTGCCCAGCCGCCCACCACCTCTGCAACTGCAATGGTCCTGGGTGGGTCACGGGGCACACCCAGGCCAATCGTGGTCCCCGGGGGCCAGCTGGTCCCCACCTCGCTACGGCTGCGATGGGCCTGGGTGGGTCCCTCGGAGGCTTAGCAGCCTCCTTGCCTGTGTGTCCCAGGACCCACCCAGGCCCATCACAGCCCCCGGGCAGGCGGGCTGGCTGCTCCTGCTCTGGGCTGCCACCTCTCTCTGCGGCAGAGGTCTTCAGTCTGCCCTGCTGGGCCATAGTCTGTGTCTTCTTCCAGGGCTCCGGCCTCTGCCATCTTGACTGGGCTATTTTGCATACAGTCGCTCTGATTGGTTGGTGGGCATGGCTTATGCATCCCGAAGAGATGGTTAATTTCAATATTTTGCTTTTATTAGATTAGATAGAACACTGAAAATATCTGAAATAGTTTGTATTCTCACAGCACTTAATATTCAATAAAGGAAATAATGACAACACAAAAATAAATGAATAACATATTTTCAGAAAGTGGCAAGTGTTTAGAACAAAATAATGGGATAATGGAAAGGTCTGGATGATGGAGTTGATAAAATAAGAGAGGCTTTCTGAGGAGGATGTAACTTTTGAACTGACATCTGAATGATGAGAATAAAAAGACATTCACTCTCCTGGCTTAGTTTATTTGAAGAACAGAAAGACCTGTGTATATGGAGAATATTGGGAAAAACAATTCTAAAATTCATATGACACCATGAAAAAATCCCTAAATAGCTATGGAAATCTTGAGAAAGTAGAACACAGAGGCATCACACTTCCTGAAGTCAAACTATATTCCAAAGCTATATTAATCAAAACAGAATGGTACTGCTCTAAAAACAAACTCAATAGACCAAGGGAACTTAATTGGGATCCCAGAAATAAACCCATGTATTTATGGTCAACTAATATTTGACAAGTGAGCCAAGAATACCCAATGAGGAAAGGACTGTCTCTTCAATAAATGATGCTGAGAAAACTGGATGTTCACATCAAAACCATGAAACAACTCACAAAAATTGCCTTGAAGTAGATTAAAAGCTTCAACATAAGACCTGAAGCCATAAAAATCCTAGAAGAAAACATAAGAACAAATTTACTTGACATTGGTCTTGGAAATGATCTTTGGATGTAACACCAATAGAACAAGTCATAAAAGGAAAAATAAAAAAAAAACTGGGATGCATAAAACTAAAAATCTTCTTCACAGAAAAAAAAAGCCATCAACTAAGTGAAAAGGAAACCTACAGAATGGGGAAAAAGTTGCAAATCATAAGGGGTTCCTCTTTGGATATACAAGGGAACCCTATACTATCCAGATATATACAACTCAATGACAAAAAATAATAATGATAATAATCTAATTAAGATATGAACAGAAGACTTGAATAGTCTTTTTTTCAGAAAAGACTAACAAATGGCCAACAAGGACATGAAAAATGTGTTCAGCTTAGCATCACTAATCTGCAGCGAAGTGCAAATCAAAACCACAATGAGATACCACCTCACACCTATTAGAATGACTATTATAAAAAAGAGATAAGAGATAACAAGTACTGGTGAGGATGTGAAGAAAAGGGAGCCCTGGTACATTGGGGCGGGGGGGGGGGTTGAGTTTGTAAATTAATGCAGCCACTTATGGAAAGCAATACGGAGATTCCTCAAAAATTTTAAAGCAGAGCTCCCATATGATCCAGCAAACCCACTTCTGGGTATATATTCAAAGGACAAAAATATCACTGTCTCAAAGAGATATCGACATTATTGTTCATTGTAGAAATATTCACAATAGCCATGATCCTAAGAGTTCATCATCAGGGCAGATGCTGGATCTGTTGATGGATGAAGAAAATGTGATATTGTAACAATGGAATATTATTCTGCCACAGAAGAGAGAAATTCTGTAAACACTCTGGCCTTTCACTGAGTATGGGGCAGTTGTTCTCTGAGGCCAGTCGTGGGACAGAAGCTCTGAGAGATATTTCAGGGTGCAGATGTACAACCTATTGAACATGTGATGGTGTAGAAGAGCCAAGAGAGGCTCCATGAAATGCTGGCCACAGCCCACTGTGCTGGAATAAAACTATATGGAGGAGATTCATGGAGGGAATCTTGGGAGCTCATTTTTTTAATATTAATTTTAAAATTAAACATCCACATAATGATATAAATTATACTGTTGGATATGCCTTACGAGACTGGAGTTCAAAAAAGAGATCCAGGAGGGGAATTTAAAAAGGATGGGACTGGCCCCCCAAGGACTGGATGGAGAGCGAGAAGAGAAGAGGACCAGGAACTGAGCTTTGGGTCTCTCCAGTATAAAGAGTTATGGGAGAAACAGAGGTGGCAAACTACAAAACGGCAGCTCATTCCATAGAGAGCCCAGAAGGAAGTATCAGAGTGAAAGATGAGGACAGAGAAGCAAAGGCAAGGACTAGGTGGGCCAACAGTATTGAGACCACTGAGCAAGGAGGTAGCATGTGGACCACTTGAGTCTCAAAGCTTCTGCCAGGACGGAGGTGTGGAGACAGAAGAGCCCCCACGCAGTTCTGACCGTTGTTGACGCCTGCTTCCATCACGAGCACATGAGTGCCCACAAACTCACGAGTCTGCATGGTCTGGCTCAGCATTGTCCACAGTTCAGCGGAGGCTGGTGGATAAGCAGCCTGGGGACAGCGTGGAGTTCACATTGGCAGCTGCATTTCCAGCAGCAGGTTTTTCTGAATTTGAGTCATCGCCTTAGATAGTCCTCGTTGATAGTATACTTCCCAGTGTCCCTTTACTTCCCAAAAGTGTCTAGTTTGGGTAAAAAGATGTATGCGCAGCCTCCTTTTACCACCGTGGACATAGCTCTTCCATAAGGAGAGCTCATCTCTAAACTTAAATATTTCCAGGTCAAACCTAAAGACTATCTGGTTTAATATGTGTCTTCTACATATGTTCTGTCCCATTGATGTGGAGTAGCCTTGCCTGACAGACAAACTCAATTCTCTCTACACTGTTGCCTATCGGCCTCTTCAGCCGGGAGCATGGTTTCCAGATGCACATATGAATACTTAAATTCCGGAAGAGTGGAGTATTGCTACAGACCTCAGTCGTCGCCTCTGAAAATGGTGAGTTTGAACCTGATAACACAAAGGATTTGTGACCATAGAATATCACTTTTTCTTACCCTCTCCATTCCCCAGCACAACTGCTTTCTTCCTGCATAACAAATGCGTTAGTATTCCAAAGTGTGTGCTCCAGCCTCATGTCCCAAGACCAGATTTAGGCTTTGGGAACCTATTTGTTGTGGCTGTCATTTACCTTAGAAACCCTTCCTCGTAACCCCTCCTCTTTTTGAAACCTAACACTGGGTGTGTGCCATTTAGAGAGAGTGGCCGGATTGGCTGGGACAGTTCTGTTTTGCACCTGTTTGTTCCGATGCAGTTATAACAGGAGTCCCTTTACTTTCCCAAAGTGTCTAGGTATATACCCAGTCTCTTCTTACAACCATGGACCCACCTCTTCCATAATGAAAGCATATCTGAAACTATTCAGGAGTCAAACACATCGTGACAGAGATCCCCAAGACATGCCCTTAACACCAGCTGCTGGTGATGGGATTCTGTCCATCTCCTTTGACCTAATGAGTAGATATAATGATAGATCTGAAAAGCTACTACCATTGAAGCCTTTCAGATTCACCTGTGTACAAATGAGTGATCATGCCTCATCAAGGCATCCCAAGACACACGTATGGAGAAAGCAGAAGTGACTTCAGCAGGCAGTTTGGCCAATGGCAATGGAGTGGTCTCATTGCTATCCTACCCTGTTATGGTCCCAGAGAAGCTGTTAATATTGGGTCTATGAGTTCATAAGGCTGATGCCAAGGGTTTTGTGTGACCTTCCATATAGGCTTCTAAACTGCAGACCCCAGTGGTCAGCCATCACCTTACCTGTGGGTAAGAGAGTCAGAAGGAGGAGAGTGGAGAGAAGCATATGGTACCTCATGGTTGACCAGCCAGTGAAGAAGAAAGACTCAGAGCAGTCAGAGTCCCAAGTCTCTGAGGATGGCAGGCCCTCGGCTTTTTATGGTGCTCCCAGGCCTGTGGTTTGTTCCTGGTTAGTAGACCCTGACAAAGCGAGAAGCACGCAGTCTCCCACAGGAAATCTCTAGGCCCCAAAGTACACATTGTGCTGGTAACTCAATGGACGAGAAAGCCAAAGTCAATGCTACCCATTTCTCAGGGGTCGGGGCAGCCTCCCTGTAAGCCGTGTTCTCTCCTGCTTTCCTTGGGCACATGTGTATGTGACCACTGGCCATACTTGATGACTTCCTGTGTGTCAGGTGGTGCTGCGAAGCTAAGTCACACCAGCTAGATCAGTCAGATCATGGGAGATGAACAGTAAAATGGATGCAGGCAGTAATACGTACACCAAGGGGAAGGAAGGATGGGAAGGTCAGGAAAGGCTTCATGAAAAAGATAATCAAGAACATGCTCCAGCCCTGTCCTGTTTTTATCAATGGTTAGAGCATAAGCCCACAAACTGAAGGGCCCTGGGTTTGACTCCAGTCAAGGGCATGTAACCTATTTGTGGGCTCAATCCCCAGCCCTGGTTGGGATGCATGCAGGAGGCAACAAATTGATGTGTCTCTCACTTAGATGTTTCTCTCTGTGTCTCTCCCCTTTCCTTTCCACTGTCTCTAAAAATAATGGAAAAAATATCCTCAGTGGGGATTATGCTATGTCTCAAGCATATTTCAACCTCTTTCTAGACTCTGTGGCCTTTGGAAATATATTTTTATTATTTTTTAAAATATATTTTATTGATTTTTTTACAGAGAGGAAGGGAGAGGGATAGAGAGTTAGAAACATCGATGAGAGAGAAACATTGATCAGCTGCCTCCTGCACACTCCCTACTGGGGATGTGCCCACAACCAAGGTACATGCCCTTGACCGGAATCGAACCTGGGACCCTTCAGTCCACAGGCTGACGCTCTATCCACTGAGCCAAACCGGTTTGGGCTATTTTTATTATTTTTATAAATGTTTGTTTTTAATTAAAACCTGGCATTACCGAAAATGTAGAAAACATAGAAAAGGATAAAAATAAATTAAGTTATTGGAATTCCATTGCTGAAATTTAATCATAGCTATACATTTCAGAAATAAGTATCTTTTGCTCTCTTAGCAGAATAGTCTCTGTAATAATTGTCTTTTGGTTAAAACTAAGTTGCACTATCTGGACAAAAATCTATTCTGCCGATGCACTGCCGGCCCTGAATCTGTTTCACCCACACCCAAGACCCAGAGAGGAGGGAGGAGGGAACTCCATTCCTTTCAGAATCCACCATGGGTTAGGTTGCTGCTGGGGCACTGTTGGCCTCTCACAATCCAGGTCTCCTTTGGGAATATTAGAGAGCCAGTTTCAACCCAATCCTGCAGGCCAGGCCAAAGGGCCCCAATGGTGCACCAATTCTGTGCACCAGGCCTCTAGTATATATATTTATCAATGTGTTATATGGTAAATAATTAGGAAGTCAACATTTTTAATGCTTAATAGCATATGAAAATTTAGGGTTATTTGAAAGATCTGATAACTCATTCATTGTTTTAAAAATAGAATATAGGCTCCAGTTATCTAAAAATATACTTCTCATGATATTTTTAAAAACACATTAGACATTGACAATGAAGAATTTCTATATTTTCCTATGTTCTAAGTTTTACTTTTTCACTTCACTTTTTTCTGGAAAATTTTCCTCCCTTTTCCATCTCTTAAGTAGCTCAAGTTTAAGATATCTGTTCTGGGTGGTGTGGGTTTGGTTGTCAATACTGATCTTAAATTAATCACCTTCCTCAATTCTGTCTGTATGTTGGTACCAATTGCTATGTAACTAATTACTCCAAATCACAGTGGCTTAAACAACTTTTACTATTTCAGAGTAGCTGTAGGTCAGGTGTTCTGATGCACGGCTCTATCTAAAAGCACTCATGTGATGCTGGAAAGGATTCAGTCACCACTGGGCTGCTGGACATGCTCAGCTCCTTGCCATGTGGGCCTCTCCGTGGAGCATCTGCCAGCATGGAAGCTGGATGAGTCAGAGCAAACAGGACAGGGAAGAGTGTGAGCAGCTGGAAAATCTCAGTCTTTTAAAGCTCAGTCACAGGTCAGGGGTAGATTATCACTGTTGCCATATTCTGTTCATTAGAAGCAAGTTGCTAGGTCTACCCTACACTCCAGGGGAGGGGATGATACAGCACAAGAAGACTGGAGATGGGGATTCTTGGGACCCAAGTCAGAGGCTGCCAATCTATGGGTCATAAAGATTTTCAGTGATATTTTCCATCGTTAAAAAATATCACTGTCAGCCCTAGCCAGGTGGCACAGTTGGTGAGAGCATCATCCCATACACCAAAAGATTGCTGGTTAGAATCCTACTCGGGGTGAGTACAGAAAGCAACCAATTGAAATATCTCTCTCTATCTCTCTCCTTTTCTTCCCCCCACCTCTCTCTCTCTCTCTCTCTCTCTCTCTCTCTCTCCCTCCCTCCCTCTTCCCCTTCAACCCCTTCTAAACATCAATAAAAACATATCCTCAGGTGAGGATTAAAAACAAAATAGCATTGTCAAACATTGAAAAAGTCTTCTCATTTTAGCTTTTACTTTTTTGTTTATTTTTGTTCCCTTCTATTGACTAATTTTGGGACCTAGAATTTCTGGACCAATTTTAAATAATGGTATCTAATAGGAAATCTTTATTTTAAAACTAGCTTCTTCTATTTCATTATTATGCAATGTGCTGATAGATGTTTTAAAGCAAATTTTATCAAGGCAAATTTATTCATATGTATAAAGAAAATGTATGTTCTATCTGTTTTTTATTGTTAAAACAAATTCTCTTGGATTTCTGTCTCTTTTAGGTTAATGCTCAATCTTTATGAGTTCATTTCTCAGTCCCTGTTTTGCCCTAAAATAATTTTGTGTTTGTAAGTGTGTGTGGGGGGGGGGAGAGAATGATGATCTTTTGTTATTAAAGGAGAGAGAGATGTGGAAATTGTTTAAATAGATATGCTGTAGAACACAGTCAATGTCAGAATTACACAAGTTGAATAAAATTTTCTATTGTCTAGCATAATAACCCTACCTATTTGGTAGGAGTTACTTTAGATTATCTTATCTATTTGTATATTTATATATATAAGATCAGCAAACCAGTATTAGGAGTAGTTTCTTTATCATTTCCTTTCTAATTATTAAGAATGTTTTTGAAATATTTCATTATTTGTTATTAAATTCCATTTGCATTGCTTCAGGATCAAATATGCCTATCTGTGCTCTTTCCACTTAGAATTATTGAGGGTCTTGGAAGAAATATGTAGTCTGTTCTTATGTTCTTGAGAAAATATAAACTGAATTATATGTCACATGTGTGATGTTTAGAGTAGAACTTGTCTTCCAAATTTGGCCTGACCGTTTATTGTTTTACTAGTAGATCCTCTAGAATTGGTCTTCATGTATTTCACACCTACCCAATCTATCAGCTGTGAGTGGTGCATTCCAATCTACATTGCTTCTCACCCATCTGTTCAACAGAGCTGTGTGTCCTACACACAGTGGTGTGATGTAGTTGTTGTGTGAGCAGCAGCCACAGGAAAAGCAGAGAGGTATCAGCTTGATCAGTCAGAACAGAGAGGATTTAAGCCAGGATTGTTGCACAGGTGTTGATGTTAGGGTTAGAGTTAGGGAGTGTGGAGATACCAGCAACTGGCAGCATCCAGCCCTCCGTGTTGTCTGGGAGGGCTCCCCAGGGAGGCCACCTTCCCAACAGCCATCAGTGCCTCTGGTGATCTGAGAAGAGATCTTTCAGAAGACATGAGTTATAGAGCACCATGAGAAGGTGGGACAGGAGCCAACTGTGGTGGCTGTAGTGAGCAATCACTGCTGTGACTATGGCGACAGGAATAAAAATGAGGAAGGAAGGCCCTTCCCTCATCTCCAGAATCCAAGCTCTCCCAGCCACTGGGAAAAGGAGTCTGGGAAATAAATGTAGGGTCCTGGTCCCTGTGTCACCAAGGAGCATGGTGTAGAAGAAGGACAAAGTGACACATGGAAGCAATGTCATACTTGGCCTTAATTATTTTTGACATGAATATGTTCTACATGAGTAGGTTGCAAGCTCATTTGTGATTTCTTTGGCAGGTTTGAAGTAACCCACAGAAACTGTTCCATGAGTTAGTCTGGTCCTGGGGAAGAACTAAGTCAGATTCTTTTGGGCAGATGGATCTGATGCTAATTGGCCCAGGTGTGTGTTAAGACCTGAAAAGGGGGAGAAGCAAAACCAAGAGAAACAATATGTAAGAATGACAACATCAACCAAGATGCTGGAATGTCCAAGAGTGACTGTCAGATGCGGCCTGTCCCTGAGTTAAGGTGCAGCCTTTGGGGCGAAGATGCAGGAGGACATGGGTTTTCTAGGAGAGGTGCCCTCGAGGCCAGGCATCTGTCCCTTCTGCTTCTTCTCATGTATCACAGCCTGGAGCAGTTTTTCAACCTCAGCACTGTGGACACTTGGAGCAGATGATTGTGCCTGAAGGTCATGCCTGCACATTGTAGGGTGGTTAGTAGCATCCTTGTCCTCAACCCACAGATGCCACCTAGCACCCTTTGGGTTGTCACAACCAAACGTGTCTCCAGATATTACCAATTAGGTGCTGGAGCAAAAGTATCTCCAGTTGAGAACTCTGGTTTACAGCATCTAAACCCTCCTGCATAATTCCTTCGTTTGCTTGTTTCCACTTATTTGAACAATTCTTAGGGCTTAGATTTGGCTCTAGAGCCATCGGGTTGCAGCTGACTTAAATGAACCTGGGGAAACTTTGGGTTATATGCATGGATCGGGCGCCAAGCCAGACAGGATGCTTTCCTGTCTCAGGAACAGTGCTGTTGATTTATACTTGGGACTGAAAGGGAGAACAGTGTAGGTTTTTCTGCATGAATGGACTTCCTCCAGGCCACAAAGGTACAGGAAGTTATGGGGGTGGAAGCTAGGGTTACTCTAAAAGGCCATGTTCTGGCTGGAGAGATATAGCAAATTCTCTTTTTTTCTTAGTTTTTTCTTTTCTAATTTTTCAATTACAATATTGACATACAATATTATATTAGTTTCAGATGTACAGCAGAATGATTAGACATTTATATAATGTACCAAGTGACCCTCCCCCCAGTAAGTCCAGCACCCACCTGGAATCATCCATAGTTATACAGTATTATGGACTATACTAGGGGCCTGGTGCACAAAAATTTGTGCACTCAGGGGGGGTACCTCAGCCTGGCCTGTGCCCTTTCACAGTCTGGGACCCCTTGAGGGATGTCCACCTGCTGGCATGCCTGGCCAGCCTGGGTGAGGGGCTGATGGCTATTTGCAGGCTGGCCAAGCTCCCCAGTGGCGACCCTCACCCCATGGGGGTGTTGCCAGCTTGAGTGAGGGATTGAGGGCTGTTTTCAGGCTGCCCACATCCCCTTCGGGGTTCAGGTCCCTACTGGGGTATCTGGCCAGCCTGGGTGATGGGCTGAGGGCCGTTTTCAGGCTGCCCACAGCCCCTTCAGGGTTCGGCTCCCTACTGGAGTGCCTGGCCAGCCTGGGTGTGTGGCTGAGGGCTGTTTGCAGGCTGGCCACAACTCCCATTGACCCAAGGTCCCAGTGAGGCTGGCTGGAAGCAGGTTTTTGGGGTTTATTTATCTTTTATAATTGAAACTTTGTTGCCTTGAGCGGAGGCCACAGCCAGCCTAGGCAGGCAGTTTCCTCCATCACTGACCTCCTGTTTACTCTAGCTCTGTGGCTGCTGGATGCCATCTTGGCTGGGTTAATTTGCATATTGTTACTCTGATTGGCTGGTGGGCGTGGCTTGGCTGGTAGGCATGGATAGGTGTAACGGAGTAAGGTTCAATTTGCATATTACTCTTTTTTATTAGATTAGATATATATTATTGATTTTTTACAGAGAGGAAGGACGAGGGATAGAGAGCTAGAAACGTTGATGAGAGAGAAACATTAATCAGCTGCTTCTTGCACACTTCCTACTGGAATGTGCCTGCAACCAAGGTACATGCCCTTGATGGAATCGAACCTGGGGACTTTCAGTCCACAGGCTGATGTTCTATCTACTGAGCCAAACCAGTTAGGGAGAATTCATGCACCTTGAAAGGAACTGTGGGCCGTGAGGCTGTAATGGGCACAGGGGCGGGTCTCAGCCCATCCTCAGTGCCCCCAGCTGGTCCCTCCTGCCAAGGCCCCCAGTCCCTTGTCTTCCAGCAGCCACACTCCCACCACTGCCACTCCCCCACACTGATGGTGCTGGCCCCTTAAACCTGCTAACAGTGCGAAATGATTAGGGCCGGTGCCAGCAGTGGCTGCTGCCCTGATCGCCCCTCAGGAGCAGGAGGAGGTGTAGAAGCACTGGGAAGGTGCTGGGCAGGACCATGCACACAGGAGAAAAATATTTTTAGTAACTACCAGAGGCTCACCCCGATGACAGCGACTGGTGCCCCACCTTGGTCTGGTGCCCCCGCTTACCTGCTCTACCATCCCACCGTAGCCAATGCTCACCATGTTCCACGCTCTGCTGCCTATTGCCAACATCCACCATGTTCTGCATGCACCCCCTGGTGGTCAGCACATGTCATAGCGATTGGTTGTTCAGTTGTTCCACCATTTGGTCTATTTGCATATTAGGGTTTTATATAGAGATTCCCTAGGCTGTACTTTACATTAAACTAGGTGAACTAAGTCAGACCCAGAAAGACAAATACTCTGTGATCATCATACATGCAGGATGTAAAACAGTGGCACTCATAGTAACAGAGAGGAGATCAGGGAATGGGTGAGAGTGGGAGTGGTAGGAATTGGAGAGATGTTGGTCAAAGGGCACAAACTCTCAGTTAAAAGATAGCCAACTTCTGGAGACAGAAGGAAAAAATATTCATTGATTCTATCCTCTTCCCATAACCAAGGGAGGCTCTATGACTTTTTACCTAAAAGAAAACTCTAACAAAGATGGTTTCTCTACACAAAGTAACTAAAACCATCTCTAAGTAGAACAAATGGGTAACTGAAGTGTGGGGCAAACCTTCAGTGGCTATTGTAGGTAAAATAGTGTTACACCTCCTCTGTCAAAAAAGGCCATATTCTTATCCCTGGAACTATGACTATGTCACCTGACACAGCCAAGGAGTTGAAGGTAGAATTAAAGTTGCCAATCACGTCACTTTAAAGCAGGGAGGTTATCCATCTTACCCAGATTGGCTGTTGCATCATAGGGGTTCTAAAGGGGAGTGGAGGTAGGAGTGTTAGGAGGTGGGAAGGAGGGATGCCCATCTCTGGCTTTAAAGATGGATGAAACCTGGTGGCTAGTGATGAACAGCAGCAACTCCCCATTAATATCAAGAACATGGAGGAAGGAGATAGTCTCCAGAAAGGGATGCAGCCCCAACCACTGAGTCTTAATTTAGCCCTGAGATACATGTCAGATTTCTGCCCTACAGAACTCTTTGTTGTGCCTCATGGCCCTGGGTCTGTGGTCATTTTCAGGGTGGGCAGAGGAAGCTGAGGCCCTAGTTCCCTGGTAGGGGGTGGGGGGAGCTTAGTGGCCAGGCCCAGTGGAAGGTGGGGCCCAAGGAATCCAGTCTCAGCAGGGAGCACATGGAGAGGAACTGAGTGCTCACTGCCTTGGGGAAGCATGAGGACAGGGTGTTTTCTCAGCCGTGACTCTGTCCCTGGCACAGGATTCTGATGGCTCACTTACTGGGGAGGTCTGACTGCAGAGTACCTGTGGGCTGCCCTTCATCAAGGACAGAGCCCCATGGACAAGGTCGAGCATCTTCCTAAGGGTAAAGCAGCCACCCGGTGAAGGCTGAAGGTGCAGGGTCTGGCACAAAGGGTAGGGAGAATGAAAGTGTCCCCATGAAGCTTGGAGCTCAACCAGGAGCCCGTGCAGACCACACAGAAAGATGCAACCAGATAGCATTGAAGCGAAAATAGAGCACATGGGAGTGGACAGTGGCTTTGCATTTGGGAGTGCTTCTTTTATTATTTATTGAAGACTCAACAAGAATCCCTGTGAAAGACCAGGCAGAGAACGGGAGATGGAGATGGAGAACCAGAAGATGAAACATCCAACAAGCAAAACCTTTGAAAGGCCTCAGTACTGAGGGGGTGTCGTCGGGTCGATCTCCGGATGGTGCCCCATGGGCAGGCAGCATGGCTGGCCACTTAGACATCTCCCAGCGTGAATTTCTGTAGTGAGGCAGAATTCTTGGCAGGAGCCATTTGGACGCTCACAGATCTCCTTGAATTTGCCCCCGGCTGCACAGAGAAGAGGGTTATTATAACTATTGAGTCATGTTGTATGGATTGCTGTTGCTGTTTGAATCCTTAAGCCAATACTTAAAAATCCGCTTTCACACAAAGATTTGGATTCTTGGCATTTGGGGTGAATGTGGCATCACTGGGTGTGTCTAAGTGATAATAGGCCAGGCTGGGGAGCTGCGTCCCTTCAGAAGTCCCAGGCAGATGCTCCAGCTTCTCCCAGCCCTTCTCACCCCTGAGTAGCTCCTCATGCTAATGCACAGGCTGGGTTTCATTTTAAATCAGCCCTGGACTGCTAATGGCTATCAAAGCCAGCAGGCCTAGGTCTCCTTATCCTGGAACCAAAGGCCAGTTCTTGGATAGCTTCTAATCATTATAGAGCATTTATATACATCTAGAAAGTACCTCTTGAAACCCAGATGCATTACATTTGAATTTAACTCTTCAATGTTCACAAAGCAATCAGTTAGTGTCTATGAAGATCAAATATGCAACATCATACTTTTACCTTATAGATTAATTCAGAAATAATTTAAGGGTATGTTGTTTTTTAAATCAGTGACCATTATCATTGTTGAGCACTGTGTAGAAACCACTTGGAATCTGAGTTTTTCATTCCCTGGGCTGCACATCTCTTCATTCTATCTGCAACCAGCTCAACTACTGTGTAGATGGGTCCCAATGACATTGGGCTAGAACTAGCCTGTTGCCAATAGAAGGGTCATCTGAGGCTAGTATATGAGAGGATGAAGCACTGGCATGTCCTGTGACATGTTAGAAGTCACTCTGGGATGTCCCTCTTTTGGGGCACATCTTGCATTCTACTCTGCTGTCCTGCCTCCACCTGACCCCACTGCTGGTGATGAACACCTTATTCTTTTCTGTACGTATATCCCAGAGCCCAGCTCAAGTCTCAGCACATCATAGGTATTCAGCGAACAGTTGTGCAATACTTGGTTAATGCAGAGCTTTTTTTCTATCCTTTAGCATGTTGGTACAGGCATGTGTTGTCACTTTAATGGCACACATCTTGAAGGTAAGTGTGCAGTTTGTGAACATTTCCTTTTAAGTCACAAGGAGCTCTATAAAAACATGACCCACTCTTACCTCTGTAAGAAGCTAAGTCACATTCAGGGCATTTGTCTTACTTTTTTGGCCATTCATTCCCTTATGGAAGTTATCAGCACACTCCACACATATACAGAGACACACTTGCACACATATGCAGACTGTCACTGAGGGAGAGTCAGGTGAAAACCATGGACAGAGAGCCTCAAGCACTCTTAGTTCTAAACAGATGCCTTGCTTCTGACTCCCAGTTGCGTCCCCTAAGGCTCAGGACTTGGGATCTCAAATATCACATTGCTCTTGATTTGCCTTTCAGTCATTTTCTAAAGGTCCCACATAGGAAACCTCTCCTCCACCACATGCTAATGCTGTGTTTGGGGCTTGTTGTCTGTTCCTTGGCAATGAAGGTGGCTGACTTTGTGGAAGTGAAGGGCCATCACATCTTTTTCCCCTCATATGCTGCTTCCTAGTAAGGGATGCTTAATTAGCAGATACCTGAGAAATAGAACTGTTTTCCCACCTCCAGTCTCCCCCAACTGCAACCTCCCCATCTACTTCCTCTAGAGTAGTTCTAAAATCGAGTTGAAATTTGCCTCACAAGCTGCACCCACAACCTCCCAGACCCGAAGTACTATCTACTTGTTCACAGTAAGTATGCCTTTAAAACACAGATTTAGCCAGCAAGTCTGGATTCACCAAGAATAGGCATGCCGCTGAGCATATTTTCTGTTGAAAAATTGGGGAAATGTCCTTTTTCAACCAACAGAAAGCACAGCAACCAACAATTCCTTAAAATATAAGAGGATTGTCCACATTTACACATGTCTGACTACTTGGATACTCCTCACTGACCCTTGAGGGCCTGAATTCTCAGGAAAAGATAAGATATTCAACTGGATGTAGAGCAATAGTTTGTGTATTCCTCTTTGGATCTACACACCCAAGAGTCTACACACCCAGGAGTTGTAGGGAATTTCCTGGTCTGTCTTGGGTGTCTGGTCATCTCCTTGGGTGAAAGCAAGGAGATGCCCACAGACGCTTCGTCCCTGGAATGCACCTGTGCATGTTGAGTGCGGGAAGATACACTCTAGTGCAGTGTCATCTCCGATCCCTTTGTTTAACTTGATGTTGAAAGGGAAGAGGAAAAGCCAAGGGTAGAGATGGAGCATTACTGGCAGAGCCAAGCCCAGGGGACCAACATTATGGAGGCACAAGTTGGATAATTCTTAGACACACAATACACCTTTCAAACACCCTACCCACTCACTAATCCCTTCCTGGGGTCCTACAGCTCTGGTGTAGCTCTCATGCCAGCATCTTAGGGTAACTCGGCCTCTGCAGATCTTTTGTTGAAAGTAAGTGGAGGCATTCTGGAGGTCAAGTTCACTAGGATAACACATCATTTTTTGTTTGTTTGTTTGTTATCTAGGTCCAGAAACTGTTAGTAAATTTGCCTAATTAATTTTATTTTTTGTTTGTTTGTTATCTAGTCCGGAAACTGCAGGTAAGTTGGCTGAGGGCTCTTAGCCAACAAGTCTTCTGAGTTTGCTATGAGACCCTCCACGGGGCACAGGTGACAGACTTCTGCTACGGACCCATGAGGTCCAGGCACTTTGCCCTTAGCAAGGCTCTGCTGAGTTCGTTTGGTTACCTGGTGGAATTTGGCTCATAGAGAGAAGAATCGTGCAGAGGAAGACGGCAATCCTCATAGCTTCTGAGAGGAGACGGCTTGGCTCTGTTTCCAGGGAGGCAGAGAAAACTTCCGTCTGCGGTTCTCACACCAGCGGAATGTCTGTGTCTGAGTAGTAACTGCCTTTCCGTACCTCATTAGGGATGTTCCTGGACAGAGCGGTCCTGTGAAGACACAATGGCCTTCATAAGGAGTACAAAAATCCTTGTTTTGTTGGACATTCCGTTCATTAGGAGGATGTGGGTGCACAGTTTTGACCAGAAATCCTTGTGAAATGGGAACATAAGGTACAAACATTTTGGCAACAGATTAAGGTCTATGAACAAAGTGCTCTCTATATCAAGTTACTATGAGCCAGACTATGTTGAGAAACTGGCCAATTTAGTCAGTGACTAGACACTTTGTTAGTGAACACTTCCTGGGCTTCATTAGCCCTGCTAATAAGTAATGCCCCCCGCCCTACTACTCCTGGTCTGAATGCCAGGTGCTCTGCTCTCATGTAGTGTTCACTGTACCATGTTAGTTTGCTGAACATACATTCACCTCCCCCATAATGTGTGAGCTTATTTGCCAGGACCATGCTCTGCTCCCCAGAGCTGTGGATACTG
This sequence comes from Murina feae, assembly GCA_004026665.1. NCBI lineage: Eukaryota > Metazoa > Chordata > Mammalia > Chiroptera > Vespertilionidae > Murina > Murina feae. The sequence continues at coordinate 8,762 of PVJC01013989.1, read as the reverse complement.
TTGCGTCATGCGGCCATATCCTCCCAGGTCCTCATCAGCTGTCAAAGTACAGGGCTGTAAAGTGATGCACATGGAGGCAGTGGGTCTGGATTTAACTTCTAATTCTCTAGCCCTTCTGCTAATGAGAGGTCTGGTCCTCCTCAAATCTCAGCAGCATCTGTTGAATGTAGATCAGGGGACTCTCAATCATTACTGTGCATAAAACCAATTGGAAAAGTGGTTTCAAAAATGCACACTTAGATCCACTCCAAGAAAATTTGTTTGGTCAAATGGAGGGAGCCTGGAAGTCTGCATTTTTAATAAATTTCCCAGGTAGCAACTCTGAAATTTATTCTGGAATACTCACTGGAAAATGTTAACTTAGATCATCTTTAGGCTTCTTTCTAGTGCTAATATTAACATACTCTAATTTCTCTGACTTACTAAAATAAATGTCATGTTTGCCTTTTATGAGCGTTAGGAACTGTGTGTGTGTGTGCTTGTAGCATGGAAGGGGAGGAAGCACACACCTTAATTCATGCATAATTGGATTGTAGTTTTATAAGGAACTAGAGACCTGGTGCACAAAAATGTGTGCACTTGGTGGGGGGGGGTGTCCCTCAGCCCAGCCTGTGCCCTCTTGCAGTCTGGGACTCCTTGGGGGATGTTCACCTGCTGGTGTGCCTGGCCAGCCTGGGTGAAGGGCTGATGGCTGTTTGCAGGCTTGACAAGCCCCCCAGTGGGAACCCTCACCCCATGGGGGTGTGGCCAGCCTGGGTGAGGGGCTGAGGGCCATTTTCAGACTGCCCTGAGTCCAGGTCCCTACTGGGGTGCCTGGCTGGAAACAGGTATCTGGAATTTATTTAACTTCTATAATTAAAACTTTGTTGCCTTGGTCTCCAATCAAAGCCTGGGTTGCCCCTAGCAACCCAAGGTCCCAGCCCAGCAGGTATCTGGGGTTTGTTTATCTTCTATAATTGAAACTTTGTAGCCTTGAGTAGAGCTCAGGGCCCACAGGGCCCTGGCTTCCTCCATTGCCCAGGGCAACTCCAGCTCCGTGGCTGCTGCCATCTTAGTTAATTTGCGTATTTGCTGCTGATTGATTGGTGGGCGTGGCTTGTGGGTATAATGGAGTCAGGGTCAATTTGCATATTACTCTTTTTATTAGATTACTCAGGCATTGGCCTGGGTGAATAAGATGACAGAGAGACCAATTTGGAAGGCTATTGCAATAATCAAGGTTCAGTGAGGCTCCAAACTGTACAGAGAGAAGGGAGGGAGGATGTTTGCAATAGAAACTATAGGATGTAATGACATATGAAAAAAAGTGGGCACATGTGAATAACCCAGTCTGCTTGCCCTCAGTGCCGAGGTATAGGGCAACAGCTTTGGTCCAGATCTGGAACTGTGAGTGCATTTTCCTGGTGGCAGCCCCAACATGGCTCACTAATCTCCATCCTAGTGTGCATGCTCTGTGTCAACCCCTTTGCACTGAAGGAGATGACACATGTCACCAATGGGATAGTGGCCAAATGATGGGTGTCAGTCCCAAGACTCAATCATCAGGGATGTTATGGGAACCCTCCCTCTGGGTGAAATCTTCTTACATTCCATGAAGGTTCTCAAGCAAGATGGTGGATGTGCCCACATGGTTAGAAACTAAAGTCCTTTGCTAATAGCCTTTTGAGTGTGACATCACAAAGGAAGATCCTCCAGACCAAGCCAAGCTGGGCTGCCTGATCCCGTCTCTGTGCCTTCCATCAGCACCAGCATTTCTGTGGTACTCACCAAAATGTAGAACCTTCCAGAGGCTCGGGTGGACTTTGGAATCCATCACTGCACACCTATTTTAGAACACATCAGGTCCAAGGGGCCCAAGGTAGAAAATTTCCCAGTCTTTCCAGTACCTGGGCTGCCAAGTTGAACTGGAAACACATTTGCTTTGACAAAGTTCCTGAAATTGATGAGTTTCCTGGAATGATCAAGTCCCCTGCTGGAGGCAGGAATGAGCTCAGGTCCACAGGGCACATTCACAGGGCAGTTTCAGGAAGAGCACCTCTGCTCAGGTTCAGCCTCTGCAAACATTCAGAAGTGTCCTCAAGGGCCCAGCAACCACTTCCCCTGCCTGAGGCCAAAGCGAGGGCATCCCTGCCCTGCAGGAGCCAACACAAAACTTTCTAAGTCAACTTAGAAACTGCTCCTGGGATGGCATGGACAGCAGTGAATAGCATCTGGGACACTTCCGGGACCAGACCACTGGTTCCTATTTGGAATGACAGGAGAGGGTGTCCCAGGACTTCATGCTCCAATTTTTCTAGTCAATTTTACACTCTGAGTGCTGCCATTATTGACAATGAACATCTTTTGATGCCTGAGGTCCCAAGAATGGTATAAGTCCCCTCCAGTGTACAGGGAAGTCTTTATTCAGCTGCACTAAAGGCACAGTGAAGGTCACCTACCACCTGAGCAACAGCGAAATTCTGTCTCCCAGTAACAAAAAGAACCACTGCTTCTGGCCCCCTGATGGACAGGGGGCACACACACCATGCCTTGAACAGACCCTGCAGAGAGATGGAACCTGCCTGTCCTGACAGGAAGGGCCTGGCAGATCCACCAGGTGGAAGAAGGCAGTTACATGGTGAGTGCTAAGGTAGTTCTGGGGCTGAAAATCCCCTGAGGGCAGCACTGCTGTGTGGGACAGATGTGGTGCTGGAGCTCCTGCCTTCCTCACAGGGAGCTCTTCCAACCAAGCATTTGGGGGAAGTACTGAGAGCTACCCAGTGCCCTGTGGCATGTAGCATTAGAATCTTCAGACCTCCAGACAATGCTGAGGAAAGAGTTACTTGTATCAAAGTGGCATTTGAACTTGTAATTTATTTTGGAAGAAACTGAGTCCACACACAGGATTATCAAAGTATAATGTAAACCGGAAGCTATGAGATTAATGTGTACCCATGTAAATGGCTAGGGAAACTCTGGGTAATGTACCCGCCTAGAGAGTCTGCATCTCTCCAGCAGCACGTTGACCTGAAATGCAAGTTTTCAATATCGTAGAGGCATTTCAGTGGAAACAATTATAGGGAATATCCTCTTGGCCTTGTACATTTTAGTTATTGTTGGTAACTGCAAGTATATGTTTAAAATTGTTGTAATGTTAATAAAGCTCTCTCAAATATGACATTCTACAGGAACTTTGATTTCTAAACGTTGCTGATCTTTTTAAAAATTAAGTGATCCAAGTTCATTCACCAGAGCATAAAGAGGATTTTTGTTGGACCTGTGGCTTATTAGAGATGAAGAGTGCTCTGCTGCAGCACTACATGCATGTCAGCAACGTCCCCATTATCTGCACACTCATTAAAGTGTGATCAGCACGGCATTTAGATCAATTCTCAATGTGGGTTACATTGGAACCACTTGATGAGATTTAAAAACTACTGTCTGCATCCTTCTCTCAGAAGTCTAAGTGCAGTGAGTTCTTGTGTAAGTCCTGAGCACTGGGGCTGCTAAACACATTGTAGGTCATTCTAATTCTCTAAACAGGGAACTTGCAAACAATATGCAGCCCATGTGAACCCCAAAGGAATCACTTCAGTTGACTTTTGGTCTCACAAAGCTCACACTGTGTGTAAACCAGAAACACAGAAGGTTCGATGGAGGTGGGTCAGAGGCTGGTGGGTTTGCATGGGCAGAACTATGTCAACTGACTCCCATGAAAAGAAAGAGGTGGATAAGGAAAAATTAAACGGGGGAAGACTTCAGATATCAGGATTCTCTGAACTCAAATCATATACAGTCTTGGCTCCTTAATCTGTGTTCAGGTCTCCACAGACCTGAGGATAATGAGTGAGATGTGGTCAAGTTAAAGGATCTCAGAACTGCAGACCTGGGAGAGCAGTGGCATGGACCCCAGAGTGTTGATTGTCCCCCTGCCTAAGAGAATGTGATCTGCCAGAATTTAAATCCATTTGAGTCTAAATAATTTTTTAAAAAATCCAAGTTGGAGAAACTTGTATTAGACATTAGAAAACCTGAAGGGTTCTTCTTTGAAATATCTTTAAGATATCTCTGCAGCATGAATAGCTGGGATGTGTAATCTTGCCAAATTTCCTCTACCCTGAACTTCAGAATTTACACAGGAAATTTTAACTCACATATTTCACATTAAAGTTTATTAAAGGCATAAATGAGGCAGCTGAAATGTGACAATCCAGTTGTACACTACTCTTAAATGTTCATGTGAGAAAGTAGATATCCCAATTGGGTGTGTCTAAAATGAATGAAAAAATGGATTTCTCATCGTTGAAAGCAAAATCTACCTATCTCCTAAGGAGCACATTTTTCAAATTAAAAACACTCTTTCAGATAACGGAGAGTAAAGATGAGGGAAAATGTGAAGTGACAAATATTTAGAAAATAAGGACTTGTGCAAGTTGTAGGATGTCATCTATATTTGCCTCGAGGATATCTGAATGTATACATCTCAAGACTTGTGAACTATAACATTAAATGGAAAGGAGGAGAGAGGGATACATACATACATACACACACGTACACATACATACATACACATACGTACACATACATACACGCACACAGGCAGTAATTTTGTTCGTTTAAAGCAACTGCTCAGCCCCAACAATCCATCCTTACTGCCACGAGGGACCCCTTAAGTCTCTGCAACTAAGAATCAAGTGGAAACCAAGTTCTGCAGTTGTCAGTGTGAAATGCTGCCTTTCAAACTAGCAAGATGGTTCTAGTTCCCATCGAAAAAGGAAGCACAGCCAGGCCACGTGCTCGGTGGCTGAGCGTCGCCCTAGGAACCAGGAGGTCACAGTTCCATTCCTGGTCGGGGCTCATGCCTGGTGGGGGCTCCATCCCAGTGGGGGGCGTGCAGGAGGCGGCCGATCCATGATTCGCTCTCATTGAGGTTTCTCTCCCTCCCTCCCTCTCTCTCTCTTCCTCTGTGAAATCAATAAAAACATTTTTTTAATAAAAAGAAAAAGGAAGAATAAGAGAGTTTAGGTGTGGGGGGAGCCTCAGATGTTCAGGACCCACCCACAGCGACCTACCCTGACGGCCCCTGTCCACAGAGGGTTTTGACTTACACCGCTTCCAAGCGGGTGACGAGGCGGTGCCTCCGCCTTCGGCGTACGGGGCTCCACAACTCAGAGTTTTTACAATAAAGCAGGTGAATCACGGAAAGCCAGGCAGGGCGGGTGGCGGCCCAAGGGACACTCAGCTCACCCGGAAGGAGACAGGAGGCTCCGGTCCCGCGCCGGAAGTGCCTGGTGGCGGGGTGGGACCGAGGGCCCCAGGCCCCGCCCCCTCCAAGCACTGCAAGCGCAGCTGGCCTCGGTAGGCCCCGCCCCTTCCGCTCGCAGCTTCCTGCCGACCCGGAAGCAGATTCCCGCTCCAGGGCCCGGTTGGCGGGAGCGAGTTTTGGCATTTCTAGGGCAGGATCGCTCCTGGATGTCCCAGCGCCGCGTCCTCCACACCCGCAGCCTGGGACCCCGGGACCTGGTGGCCCTGCTTCCGCCACCCCCGCCGCGGGGAGCCCCGCCCAGTCGGGGAGCCGCGGGCCCGGTCCGCTCACCGGCAGGTGAAGTCGCCCCGCCTCGCCCATCCTGCTGGTCCCGCCGCCCCGCGGGCCCCGCCCCGGGGATCTGCAGCCCGCAGGCTCCCCTTGACCGCCCCCATCCGGGCGCCCTCCCGGCGGCCCTCAAGCCCCGCCCACCGGCCCAGCTGTCAGGGTCAGTGTTGACATTCCTGTCCCCGGGGAGTGCGCTTCCTGCGCGGGGACCTCACGCGGGGCAGGTGGGCGGCGAGGGAGCCCCGGGGAGGGTGAGGGAGGGGGCAGGAAGAAGAGGACGGGGACGGGAAAGGCAGTGGCGGTGGAAGACGGCGGCTGGGCAGGAGCTGCGCTGCAGTCAGGCGGGGAGGGGCGGGGGTCTGGCCCCAGTCGCCACGGGGCAAACGGGAGGCAGATCCCGGAACCCTTGGGGTTCTGTGGTTCACCCGCAGCTTCTGTTCCCATTGGCATGTATTCCGCCCGGTTCCGATGAGGAGGTTCTGATTGGAAGACACTCCTCGGCGCCGAGCAGGTAATGGTACACGATGGCAGTGTGTAAGCATGTTGGCGATTTATTTTTTATTTATTTTTAATTTTTTTATATATTTTATTTTTCACAGAGAGGAAGGGAGGGGGATAGAGAGCTAGAAACATCGATGAGAGAGAAACATCGATCAGCTGCCTCCTGCACACTCACTACTGGGGATGTGTCCGCTACCAAGGTACATGCCCTTGACCAGAATCGAACCTGGGACCTTTCAGTCCGCAGGCCGATGCTCTATCCACTGAGCCAAACCAGTTAGGGCGGTGATTTATTTTATATGAACCGTCAAAACCAAGTTTAATCAAGGAGTTCAGCATTCAACATCTTCCTCCCCTTGCGTCATCCTTTAGCTGAGCCGTCTGTGAGCTGCCACTTCCAACCAGGTCGGTGTCCTCTGCCTCCTGCAGCTGCAAACGCATGAGGATGGGCTGGGTCGTCATGGAATTTTGTGGGAAGAGAGAGCTTAATCTGTTCATGGCTTCTGCGTTGCTCAGAGCTATTTTCATGATTTCCCAGTGCTGCGAATTAGGTCTGCTGACCGTCATAATTTGTTCATGTTGTTAATCCTCACCCAAGGATATTTTTCCATTGATTTTTACAGTGGAAGGTGGAGGGAGAGACAGAGAGGGAAACATCGATGCGAGAGAAACGCATCGATTGGTTGCCACCTGCATGCGTCCAGATCAGGGCCAAGGATCCAGCCTGCCACCGAGGTACCTGAGTCAAACTCGGAGCCCTTTAGTCCGCAGGTTGATGCACTGTCCACTGAGCCAGAACTAAGGCTGATAGTTAATGTGATATTCTGATAAAGAGGAATTAAACATTTGACATCCTTGTGATTAAAGCCATGAATGATGGAGAGGTGGCTCCTACTCAGTGGTATGAAATAGGAGCTGTGCTTTTTTATTTATTTTTTATCATCTATATATTTTTATTGACTTCATAGAAAGGAAGGGAGAGGGAGAGAGAGATATAAACCTCAATGATGAGAAAGAATCATGGATCAGCTGCCTCCTGCACGCCCCACTCTGTGGTGTGTGCCTACAACCCAGGCATGAGCTCTGGACGGGAATTGAACTGTGACCTCCTGGTCCATAGATTGCACTCAACCCCTGAGCCACACCAGTGGGCAGGGGCCGAGCTGTGCTTCTTAAGGGCAGGGGTGAGAGGGCAAACCCTGCCACGCTCCCATCCAGATCCTTCCTGTGAGGACAGTGCTGCTCCTCTACTGGCCGCTCCTGTTGACCCCCTTGCTTGCCCCACAGTCACAACTGAGGGTGTGTCAAAAGCATCTCCCCAGTGAGGAGAGGGCAGACTCTGCCAAGGGTGCTCAGAGAAGGGATAAGAATGAGGGTCAGGGAGTGGGAGGGAGACAAGAGACGCTCGGGAGCAGGAGAAACTTGCTTGGCACATACTTGGCCTTACTAACCTTGCAGTATTTTAAAGTGGAAATAATCACATGTTTTAGAGCTGTGCTTCAAGTGAGGACATCTATGAAATGCTTGGTGTCAACAGTTGTGGCAAGGAGGTTTTTTAAGTTCATAATATTTAGTGGGGTATAGAAACTTTATTAGATGATATTAATATCCCCTTAATAGCATCCAATAGGAGCAAATGTGCGTAGGCCCAGCAGAAACTCTCACTAAACTTCTGTGTGTTTTTTCAAAAGTCTGCATGATATATGAAAACATATATGCTAATATAAAAAAACCTCCTCTTGCCTGGACTTTGTCTAGTTACTGTATGACTTTCAAAATGGCTCATTATTTGTTGACTGTACATACTGTTTATTACCAAAACGATGTTTGAGAATAAGCCATCATTTGAATTTCCTGTGCAATCTACACTCATGTTGTAGCTACTGTCATCCTTTCTCTTTAAAAAATATTAAATTTGTTTTTATTTAGATGTGTTAATTGTTCCAAAATGCTGAAATACAAATGAGTAAGAAATGACCCTATATAATAAATGAGTGGTATGCAAATTGTGCCCTTGACCAGGAGTTCTACCAGGAGGCGGAGCCAGCTAGGGGAATGGAGGGAGGCCCTGGCCACCCAGTGGCAGTGGCAGGTAACTGGGGGAAGGGAGGGAGGCCCTGGCAGTGGCACGTGGCCAGGGGAAGGGAGGAAGTACCCGGCCGGCAGCCACTAGAGATCCTACCAGTGCACAAATTTCATGTACTAGGCCTCTAATGGAATGTAAAAACACATCTGGAAAACAATCTGCCATTCAGAGACAACTCTTATATTGGTTCATTTACATGTTTTGTGTGTTTGCCTTCCAGGGAATCTGGCATCTGGGAAGGTGGCTGGACTCAAGGACCGTGTCCTGCCCACCAGTCCCTCAAAGCCCCACCTACTATGAACAGTAAGGCTAAAGCCTTTCCTGGCCCTGACTGTCTTGCTGTACTTTCTGCCTTGTGTTCCGCTCTACCACCTTCAGGTGTGTACTTCTGGCATCTGCTCCTAAGCCTGGGGCTGTTTGTGGGAGCTGGGACTGTTGTCAGAGCATTCATTGGCCCTTCCTTGCCATGTTCCACGTCTGCAGGCCTGTGGAGCAGCATGAGCAGTTCCGGGTTCTGTAGTACACTTTAGAAAATCCTGCAAAGGCTCCAGAAGGCTTGGATCTCCTCTCTAGCTACACCTGTTTCCTAGGCCCTGGTGGGGA
>PVJC01013988.1:0-37124 GCA_004026665.1 Murina feae | reverse complement strand
TTGATGAATGACAACACCGGTGACTTGTGGTGAGCCGTGAAAACTCAGCTCTGGTCCAGGCCACTTGCACCATACAAGTTTCAGTTACATGGCTGCCCGAGTCAGGCCTCTGTTATGTATCATGGAACACAACTGGGAACCAGAATCATGAATAGAAGAACAAAAACAACCTCATGTGTTGCAAAGGCGACATGTTCTTTATGTGCCCTTTGGCTGCTACTAATATTGGTGCTCATGGGACCTGCAAAATATAGTACTGATGTTTGAGTCCCAACCCCATGAATTCCAATGTAACTGGCCTGGGTTGCTTTTGAGGATTAAAAAAAAAAAATCTCCCAATGATGCCCATGGACAAAGATGAGAACCACTGTTTGAAAAATTGCCGACTAGCAGCCCATACTCCCGACAAACTAGATCAGAATCCCTGGTGCAGTCTGGACACCAGCATACCAGTGCTCCCCAGGGACTCATGGAAACGAAGCTCGGGAGTCACACTTCAGGGGCCCCGCTCAATGGTTTGGGGATAATCTGCTAAGAGTTTGCTCAGCAATGTCTTTGTTTTATAGCTTGCAATGTCAAAATAAATAAATCTACAGGGGGAAAAGATTGTTACTGAAATTTTTGTCACTGTCCCCTACATTCACAATGTTGGCTTTGCAAGTATGACATTATACTTATAATGTGAGCTTTCTTTTTTTTAATTATTTTTTCAATTACAGTTGACAACCAATATTATTTTGTACTAGGGGCCCAGTGCACGAATTGGTGCACCTTGAAAGAAATTATGGGCTGAGAGGATGTAGTGGGCACAGGGGCGGGTCTCGGCCCATTCTCCATGCCCCAACCCGGCCCCTTCCACAGTGGCCCCAGGTCTCATGTCTGCTGGCAACCACACTCCTGCCCCATGTGCTGATGGTACCAGCAGTGGGTGTGAGCGAAGCTGGTGCTGGCAGGAGGTGTGAGTGCCTGGTGGGACCGCGGAGCACGGGAGCAAAGAATTTTCAGTAACCACAAGAGGCTTGCCCCAATATCAGTGACTGGCACCCTGCCTTGGTCTGGCATCCCTGCTCACCTGCTCCACCATCCTGCTGCTGCTGACACCTGCCATGTTCTGCGCGCACCCCCTGGTCATCAGTGTACAGCATAGTGACCGGTATTTTGGTTGTTCTGCCGTTCAGTCTACTTACATATTAGGCTTTTATATATATACTAGGGGCCCGGTACACAAAAATTTGTGCACTTGGGAGGGTCCCTCAGCCTGGCCTGTGCCCTCTCACAGTCTGGGACCCCTTGGGAAATGGCCCAGGCGACCCGCAAACAGTTTCACTCCTGCTGCAACAGAAACTGCCTGTTCACTCAGCTCCCTGAGTGCCAGCCTCCATGTTGGCTGGGTTAATTTGCATACAGTCACTCTGATTGGCTGGTGGGTGTGGCTTAGGTGTCCCAAAGGGATGGTCAATTTGCACATTATGCTTTTATTATATAGGGCTAGAGGCCCAGTGCACAAAATTCATGCACTCAGGGGCGTCCCTCAGGCCAGCCTGTGCCCTCTCACAATCTGGGAGCGGGAAGTGGCCTAAACCATCAGTCAGACATCCTTAGTCCTGCCACAAAGGCGGGAGAGGCTCCTTCCACTGCTGCTGTGCTTGCCAGCCATGAGCACGACTTCTGGCTGAGTGGCACTCCCCTTGTGTGAGCACACTGACCATCGGGGGCAGCTCTTCCATTGAACATCTGCCCCCTGGTGGTTGGTGCATGTCATAGTGACCAGTCATTCTGCCATTCAGTCGATTTGCATATTAGCCTTTTATTATATAAGATAGATTAGTTCCAGGTATTCAGCATAGTGGTTAGACAATTATATACTTTACAAAATATTTCCCCTAATATTTCCAGTACCCACCTGGCACCATACACAGCTATCACAATATCATTGACTACACTACAGGCCCAGTGCATGAAAATTTTGCACAAACAGCAGAACAACCAGTCGCTATGATGCACACTGACCACCAGGGGGCAGATGCTCAATGCAGGAGCTGCCTTCTGGTGGTCAGTGTACTACCACAGGGGGAGCACTGCTCAGCCACAAGCCAGGCTCACGGCTGGCCAGTGCATGACAGTGGCAGGAGCCTTTCCCGCCTCTGCAGCAGTACTAAGGATGTCCGACTGATGGCTTAGGAGTGGGCCTAAGTACATGAATTTTGGGCACTGGTCCTCTAGTTGTAAATAAGGATGCAATGAATTTAGGGTTGCATACATTATTTCAAATTAGTGTTTTAGGTTTCTTCGTATATATACCCAGAAGTGGAATCACTAGGTCATAAGGCAGTTCAGTTTTTAATATTTTGGGATCCTCCATACTGTTCTCCATAGTGGCTGCACCAGTCTGCCTTCTCATCTGCAATGCACTAGGATTCCTTTTTCTCCATTTTTCCAGCACTTGTTGTTGGTTGATTTGTTAATAATCACTATTATGACAGGTGTCAGGTGAGATCTCATTGTGGTCTGAATTTGCATTTCTCTGATGATTAGTGATATTGACCATCTTTTCATATGTCTTTTCAGGTCCTTTATCTGAATTAATTTTTAATTAAATTTTTGGGGTTGTTTTTTGGAGGGTGTTGAACTGTATGAGTTCTTTATAAGTTTTGGGCAAAAATTCCATATCAGACACATTATTGGTAAATATGTTCTTCCATTTAGTGGTTTTCTCTTCACTTTGATGACAGTTTCCTTTGCTGTGCCTTGCTGGAATGCACAATGCAGCACCCTCCTCCCACTGGCTCTTGGTCTGTCATGCCACATGAATTTATTGATACCCACTATGTGCCAGTCAGGGAACTAGATGCTGAGTAGTGTGTCATAATCAAGCCAGGTATCATGTCCCTCTCTTGGAATTCATATTCCAAGCAAGAAAGTAAACAATATGGACAAGTGCTGCGATGACAATGAAATGGAGTGTTGGCAACGTCTGAAGAGTCACCACAGGGCTTGGCTTGTGGACACATAATACAGGTGCTCCCCTTTCCCAGCTACCTGGATGCCCCGGCCTTCTCAGCGGGTTCCATTCTTCTCTCCCGTTTTGTCTTGTGGTCTAGCGTCGAAGAACTTGTGCCTGAACCCAGCTGTCCTGTTCTGTGTCCTGGAGCTGATTGCTGGATGTCTCTGAGCCTTCATTTTCTTATCTGTAAAGCATGTGTAAGGATAGCATCCACCCACTCGGGACTGAGGTGAGAATAATGAGCTATCATGGGGAAAGCACTTCCGTAGTGCCCAGCACATATTAGACATGAGAAAATATTTTAATGTAAATGACCTGAATCCCACTTGTGCTTCCAAGGTCAACCCAAGTCCCGCTCCCTGGAGCCTCTGGCTGCCTCCCTCCACCCTCCCCATCCCACCACCACACACAACGACTTTGCTGTTCCAGGACCAAGTTGTGTTTTATTCATTTATTTTACCTGCTCGTTGTCTGTCTCACTAAACCTAACTAAGCTCTAGTCTCCTTACAACCCCTTCTCCCATGCACCCAACACGTTACTGAGCCTGGGTAGGTACTTGATACATGTTTATTGATTGACAACATGCAGAGTTTATTTTCTTTGTCTTGATGCCTAATCATTTTCTATGGACCAGGTGAAGAGGAGAGCTGTGGGGACACATTAGGGCCCCTCAGTCCTGATGATGCAGACACTCAGGTGTGTAAGGTGTTTGAGACTATAGCCCTCAGATTTATAGCCCTCAGGAAACTGAGTGCAGTGGATAACGCCCACCTTTCTTGCATGAAGGAGAAATGAAGGATAATTGCATAGCTTTCTTCAGTTCTGTGTGTGCATGTGTGCGTGTATGTGTGTGTGTGCGCGCGCACGTACGTGTGTATGAAGAGCATTCACTGGCAATAATTACAGAAAGGAAGGAACTAAGAACCAGAGGAAGAATGGATTACTCAGCCTAATTAAAGTTCTGTAGAAAGAATTCTCTCACTTGGAAAAAGAATCTAACACGGCCTGGAAGTTATTGCATTAACAACAGTACTTTTTGCTTTAAGAGAAATAAATGGCAGGAAGAGCATTTGGGGAAGGCAGCCCTTCAGTTGCTTTTCAGAAATTAAATGACCTTGATTTCTGAGACATTCCCGCCCAATGAAATTAAATCACACCGAGCCCTGTCAGTTGACACTGGAGAGCTCTCAACCCAAAGGGGGCTCAGCCAGTGACTCTCCGGCAGGTGGGCCTGTGGAGAGAGAAAAGGAGCAGAAGGTGAGGGGCTTGGACCTTGAGTCAATGTTCCCTGAGGTGTCACTTTGGAAAAAAAAACTCACATTGAAGAGACATCTCCTTTCTTCCAGGTAGTGTGTATACTTGTCATGTGTCTTAATGGCAGAGGGGATTTTTTTAGAGCACAGCACAGGTTAGGAAATTTCCTGGCAGATTATCTGCCCAGAGAGAGGCCCCTGTGACCAGGCTGTAACAACCACCACAAGACCTATCATGTGTCTATTTCCACCTACCAAACGCTTGTACACAGCATCTCATTTAATTCTCAGTTATTCATACTAGCTACTATTATCTCCCCATTTTACAGGTAAGAAAACGGAGACTCAAAGATGTTAGGTCATTTGCTTGTGGTCACACAGCTTAAGTGAATGGCAGGCCTGGGGCTAGCATCCAGGGGTGACAGATTCTGAAACCACCAGGGGTCTTTCTCCCCAACTAGGCCATGACCCCATAGGAGTGCTTTTCTCAGGCAAAATGTCAGAAGCCCTGTAATCCCATGTGGGAGGAGTCGTTGGCCCATGTCACTCCGGTGGGGTTGGTGATTTATTCTGTAATGTGTGCTCACTAGCAGTTCATGACTGGTTGGTGGAAGTTGGCAAGCGTGTGAGAGATGCCGTAGTGAAGGTCAGAAGAGACAGCATGACTGTCACCCTCATAGACTAGTAACAGAGTAGCCTTCCAAATACCAAGAATGAAGCTTGCAGCTGAGGTAGGAAGGAGACAGGGTAACCTGGCAGTGCTGGGAGTGCAGGCCTGGGGTCTGATGGCCTCATCCTGGATCCACCTCTTCATAGCTGTGTGACTTCGGGCAAGTTACTTCAGTTCTCTGGGACCTGGATTCCTCACCTTCGGAATGGAGAAAATGATAGTTCCTACTTTATAAGGAGATTGTGAAGATTAAATGAGATCGTCATACAACTAGCATACATAGTGCATATACATAACGAGTGTATGTATTAACATACATTTGCCTGGCCCGTGTAGCTCAGAGGCTTAGCACCAACTAATGAACCAGGAGGTCATGGTTTGATTCTGATCAGGGCACATGTCTCCACTGAGGGGCTCGATCCACAGTAGGGGGCATGCAGGAGGCAGCCAATCAATGACTCTCTCTTGTCATTGATATTTCTACCTCTCTCTTCCTCTTCCTTCCTCTCTGAGATCAATTTTTTTTTAAAGACAAAATTTGGTCCCAGGTCATGGAAAAACCTAAGCTCATAGAAGAAGACAGAGTAGTCTGTTCACTGGAAGCTGACCCCCAAGGGGCATTTGCTGGGCTGGCAGGAGGAAAAGGGGATCCCAGAGATGGGAGTGGAAGATTCCACAGGGCATGCTGCATTCTCAGATGTCCCAGGTGGGAAAGGCCAGGCCAGAGGGAAGGGGAGACTGCAACATAGGAGGCTGCATCTATCTATCCTCCATCCATCTTTCCATCCTTCTGTCCTTCTCTTACTGCATCTGTTCATGCATGCACCCCCTTCACCCACCTACCCTTTCATCTTAACTGCAACACAGGGGGTAAGAAGGTGGAATGTGGAGATGGAAAGCTGGATTCCAGTTCTGTGTCATTTGCTACTCCTTGACCTTAAACAAATTGTGTGTGTGTGTGTGTGTGAGAGAGAGAGAGAGAGAGAGAGAGAGAGAGAGAGAGAGAGAGAGAAATATTGACCCATTGTCCCCTGTATGTGCTCTGACTGGAAATGGGATCCCTGAAACCCAGGTGTGTGCCCTGGCCAGGAATCGAACCTGCACCGGCTGACACCCACTCAACCAGGGCTTGAACAACCATTTAACTTCTGCAAGCGTCTGGTTCCCACTGTGACGGGGACTGTCTCCTGAAGGCTAAGGGAGTACCTGGAGGCTTTGATCAAAGGAGGACACCACATGTTTGTGTGTCTGCACATTTTCTCTGCTGTGGAGGACGGAGTGAACAGGCAGGACCAGCAAGAGGGGGCTTAGCTGGACGGTGTTGCAAGTAACTCAGGCAAAGACGATGGGACCGCGAACCGAGTGATGATGCCGTCACTTGTGCTATGAAGGTGTTCCCAGCAAACGAGCACTGTGCCTGAACAGATCCACTGCATCCCACTCTAATCCTGAGAGTAAGTTACTATTTCATCATTTCCATTTTATGGATGTGGAGAGTGAGCTTAGAAAGTTAAGAAACTCACGGGGCCATGCCACTGCCAAGTGGCAGAGCTGGGATGTGACTGGCAGCCCTTTGTGGCTCTAGGCTCCTGCCCCCCTGCCCCCCCCCCCAGCAAGATGAGAAGAGGGCTGCTTCCAGGAGAGCTTGTAGGGTGGGAACAGTGAGATGAGTTGAGAGTTGAGCACTGGTGTGGGAGGCACTGGTACATGGGTCAGCCAGCCCTCTAGGAAGAAATGTGCCCTGGTTTGTCACGTTTGCTGATTTAGGTCTAAATATTCTTGCCATGGCTGATCTGAAGCCACTAACGTGGGGTAACTGAAGTGGAGTGGAAAGAGAAGGTGGGGGTACAGGGAGAAGAGCCAAGAATGCCTGGATGTTGTCAGCATGGGGCTGAGCCCAGGCAGTCCTGGCATTTCCATTTTTCCTGGCATCTGTTTTCAAATCCATTGAAAGCAGAGAAACTGTTCCCCAAATAACTGCATGTGGTCACAACATTCTCAAAGTATTCACGGCTTTCATTATACCAAAGGCCTATGCCCCATTTAAAAAAAGTCAACATCCTACCCTAGCCAGCTTGGCTCAGTGGATAGAGCATTCCAGTCAGGGGCACATGCCCAGGTTGTAGGTTCAGTCCCCAGTAGGGGGTGTGCAGGAGGCAGCCAATCCATGATTCTCTCTCATCATTGATGTTTCTATCTCTCCCTCTCCCTCTCCCTTCCTCTCTGAAATCAATAAAAATCTATTTTTTAAAAAGTCAACATCCTGTGGCATTGAATTAATAACAATGACCAGCATCCTCTTAGCTCTGCTGATGCTCTATGCATCTCTCTTCTCCACCTGCCAGCCCAGGCCTGGCCACAAAGAAACAAGAAACGTTGCCTCAAAACATTTAAAAAATTTAAAATTCCCACTTATGGGAACATATCCCAAGAAACCCAAAACACTAACTTGAAAGTATACATGCACCCCTGTGCTCATAAGGGGATCTGGAAACAGCCCACATGCCCATCAGGAGATGAATGGATAAAAAGCTCTGGCACACTTACACCATAGAATACTATGCAACTATGACAAAGGAGGATCTCTTACCCTTTGGGGCAGCATAGAGGGACCTGGAGAGTATCATGCTAAGTGAAATAAGTCAGTCAGAGAAAGACAAGTATCACATGATCACACTCATATGTGGAATTCAATGAACTAGTAAGCGAAACAGAAACACACTCATAAGAAAGCAGGCTAACAGCTATTGAGGGGGGTGGGGTGGGGAACTGGGATATTGGAGCCCCTTACACGTCCAGCGTGGTTCAGGGTTCCTGTTCAGGGTTCGAGTTCTGAAGGAGGCCACACACAAAATTAAGAGAGAGAGACTAGAAGAGAATCAACTTGGAAACTGGGGGACCAGGCGTGGCATCTTTCCTCTACCAGGGTAGATTGCCCACTGATGCCTGAGTCTCACCAGCCTTTTATTGAGTCTCTGAGAACACAACCATATCATTAGGCAGGAAATTCCAAGGAAGAATTTTACATGTAATTAACAGGTGGGGAATTTGCTGTAATTAACAATGTTTCAACTTAAACAATGGGTGCATAGCTCTGACCTTTCAGAGCAACCAAAGTAGGTAAAAAACAATTAGTTTCCAGCATAAAAACAATCAGTTTCCAGCACTGGGAGGTGAAGGAATTGAAGAAAAAAGAAAGAAACTCTTGTAGACACAAACAAGGGTGTGGGAATTTCTGAGGGAAAGGGTTGGGGTGGAGGAGGGTATAGGCAGGGTAAGTGGTGATGGATGGAGGTTTCACTTGGGTGGTGAACACACAGTAGTGTATAGATGATGTGCTTTGGAATGTGCACCTGAAAACTGGATGATTTGTTAACTAGTATCACCCCAATACAAGTAATAAAAGGGGAAAAAGAAATAGAAAATAAATGAAACAGGGTCTCTTAATCCTAGGCCTGTAGCCGGTACTTGGTCACTTGCACCGCATTCTATGAGCCAAAGCAAGTCACAGGTCTGAACCCCAGTCCAGGGTGTGGAAATATATCTCTCTTCCAGTGGAAGGGATGGGGGTCCCATGGGAAGATCAGATATGGGAGTGGCGCTGGCACTGAGGCCGGTGGTTCAGTCTCCCAGATGTGTCTGTCAGGGCGAGCAGAGCCAACCCAACCCCAGTCTCCCCATGTCCACAGGTTGCCTCTACCCCTCCCCCCGCTGCACTGGCTTTGCCTTGTGTAGGGGAGGACCAGGAGAGTGTGGGGCTGCTGGGAGGCTGGTTTGCCATTCGGAGGAGCTGAGACTCTCCCACAGGGCCCTCAAGTGAGCCCATCCGGAGGGGCATTTAATTAATAAATCAGTGCAAGTGCAACTTTCTCTGATGAGTCTTAAAATTATGCCCTTTTCAATATACATAGGACTTGTTTGCACCCATCCCCCCAACAGCAACGACAGAAGGAAAGAATTAGGCATAGATATTGTGGTCAGATGTATTGCGTTCTTTAGCACCGTTAGACTGAATTACTTTCGGTGGTTAATCCTGGGCTGTCATATAAGCAGCAAGTGCAGCGGAATCTGCAGCATGTTTAACCGCTGAAACAAGGATTCCTTCACTTACTGCCTCTCTGAGAGACTTCATCCAGCGAGGAGCGTGCTCAGCGTCTCCTCTCGCTGTTTGTGGGAACTGCCGAGAACACCTTCTGGAAGACTACATGCTGTCTTCAACCTGTGTGAGGCTCTGTGAGATTCTGCCTTCCAGACTCTGCCCATCTCCACGAGGGGTAACCACAGGCATGAAGCCCTTACGTTGGGTATGCCTTATTTCATCTTCACGATATGTCCTTTTGCACTAGAGGAAGCTGAGGTCTAAGAGGTGAAGTCGCTGCCTGGAGTCTGGCCTCTTGGGCGAGGCAGGTGCGGGCTCTTGCTAACTGGGCAGGCTCTGCCCTGGGATTGGAGGCGTCACTTCTGGTTTCTCCTCCAGCCTCTCGGTGGAACTCTCTCTGCCTAAGTTCTCACAAAAACCAAGATCCTGAGTGTTTGCCAGTGCCTGTCACGGCACTTGGAGTTTTAACCACTTTGTTTTGTGTGGTTCTCCCGGGAACCCTATGTGATAGCATGTTCTCATCCTATCTTACTGCTTTTTGCTGTGATGACTGTGCTGCATTCATGTGTCAGTGAGGAGTGTGTCCAATTCCAGGTAACTGCTCCGCTGCACCAAGCAGGGCTGGAGTGTCTCACCACCCAGAGTCGGGTCAGCCTTTACAGACCCGCGCCTTTTTCTTCGTGGTGGCTCCTCCTCAGGCATTGCACCTACTTCAGGCAGCAAAAGGGGGAGTGGGGGGCGGGAGGCGAGCCTTCTCTCTGTGAAACCCCCACCTACTATTTGCGCAGGGGCCTTGTCCCAGGGCCACCAACGTCTGGCCAAATAGCGGCTGTCACAGGACGCTCCTCACTCGGGAGACGGGTCTGTGAGGTCCAGCAGAGGAGCGCCAGTGGGCGGCAGGGGTCGCTTTGTGGGCGCTGTGTCCTGGGGGCAGTGGCTCCGCAGGCTTTGCTCCTGAGCCAGGTGAAGTCTCCCCTGCGAAACTCATTTCATCCTGATTCCCTTCATCCTCGCACCACCTTTGAGATTAGTCCACCCCCAGAGGCTCTCAGGGAACCTTTCCCCGCCAACGGACTCAACCTCAGAAAGCGGAGCAGGGCGCTGTCCCCCCTAGCCACAGGGTGTGTGGCAGGCAGTGCACATTGGGGGTGCGGATGTGGGTGGGAATTAATTAAGTGATTAAGGAGGCTCAGAGTCAGACTTCTCACCGGCTCCTAATTAATTGATCAGATGTAACACTCTCGCTGACCTCTCCTCGGAGGGCTTCCAGCGTGCACTGTGGTACAGGGGGAGCTCGGGTCTGCCCCTGCGAGGGGATCAGGGAGCTCCTCCTTAAGGGGATGTGCAGGCAATTAGCACACAAGCCCAGGGCCTGAGCAGCCTCCTAATGAGCAATTAGGTAAGTAGGCGAGGGTGGCCAGGAGGGGGAGCAGGCTTGGTTATTGACTGGGTGGGGGGGGGGGGGAGCACGCAGTGCACAGTGGTGACCCGCAGCAGCCATCTCCAGCCCAGACACATCCTGCCTACAAAGAGGGAAGGGTAGGAAAAAGCAGGAACAGCAGAGTGCACTTATTACCAGGGCCATGTCTGCAAAGATCATTTTTGTTGATTGGTTGGTTTAAGACTTTTTATTGTAGCCAGGTGGCAGGGGTGGGTGAGGGTGGATCTATGAGCCAGGGCACAGGCCGGGGTTGCAGACTCCATCACCAGAGGGGGGCGTGCAGCGGGCACGCATCAATGAATTTCTCTCATCACTGATGTTTCTCTCTCCCTCTCCTTCTCTGAAAGCAATTAAAAATATTTATAAAAAGAATTTTTATTATAAAATTATGTATAGGAGAACCAAGATGGTGGCATAAAGTATATACCTGAATGCGCTGCCTCCCACAACCACATTAAAACTGCAACTATAAAGCTAAACAGCCATCTTCCAGAATCAGAGGAGTGGAAGTTTTACAACTAGAAGGCAAGAGAAGGAGTGCATTGAGACTGGGTCAAAGGTGCGGAGGCGCTAAGAACAGAGAGGTATGGAGCTTCAAGAAATGATGGCGGGGTGCCCAGTTGTTTTAATCAGAAGGGGAACACAAGCTCCTAGAGCTGCACTGAACTCGTTTCGGGCTGTCTGGCAACAGGTCAGAAGGCGAGAGTGGCCTTCTAGTGGAGCTGCTCATGGCAATTGCTGTGACTGTGGGAACGTGGAGCTCCAAGAATTGGAGACTCAAGGGCACGGAGACACCAAAATGCAGAGATGGCTGAGGGACAGCAAATGCTGTTTGCTACACCCTGGTGATTCTCTGAGACCCCACCCCACCCAATTCACAAGCCCACCCAAGCTGTGTGCCTGTCTGCCTGCAGCCTAACCCAGCAAACTGCAGCTGGGACAGAGAACTCCAAAAGTTTCAAACCCCAAACAATGAGGAGAAACCTATAGATCTCACAGTATCACCTCCTGGGTGGACTCACACAGCAGCTGATTTTGTACTTCCTTGGAGATACAGGAGCCAGTGTACCCAGTGGCCAGATACCAGATTTCAACTCCTCACATCCATAAGGGACATACTCAAGAGGCAGGCTCAGTGAGCACCAAAGCCCCACTGAAGCAAGTTCTATTCCATAAGGGTGTTTCCTGCACAGAAGTTCTTCCACTATAGACATAGCGGGTCCTTGCAATCAATTGGCCTGGAGGTTATTTCCTCCCAGTGATACCAACAGCAATCAAGGCTTAACTATAACAAGACTGTGCACCCAGCCCTCAAAGTCGTACACCAAGGGTGTCTACCCCAGGTGATTGGGGAGGCTGAGCTACTGGGTCCAAGAGGACACCTACCACACAAAGCCACTCTATCAACACAGGGAAGCAGCCAAAATGCAGACACAAAGAAACAGGCCACAAATGAAAGAAAAGGAGGAAAGCAAACTACTGGATGTAGAGTTCAAAACCACAGTTATAAGGCTACTCAAGAATCTTCTATGAACCTCTGAGGAACTAAGTGAGATCTTCATAGATCTTAATGAGAATACAAAAAAAAATGGAAAAGGACTAGTCAGAAATTAAACATATACTGACTGAAATAAAGAATAATATACAGAGATCCAACAGCAGACTAGAGAATCACAAGAACCAAGTCAAAGATTTGAAATAAGAAGCAAAAAACACCCATCCTGAAAAGCAAAAAGAAAAAAGAATCCAAAAATATGAAAATAGTGTATGGAGCCTCTGGGACAACTTCAAGCATACCAACATCAAATTATAGGGGTGCCAGAAGAAGAGAGAGAGAAAGATATTGAAAGCCTATTTGAAGAAATAATGACAGAAAACTTCCCCTACCCGGTGGAAGAAATGGACTTTCAAGTTCAGAAGCACAGAGAATCCCAAACAAAAGGAATCCAAGGAGGACCACACCAAGACACATCATAATTAAAATGCCAAGGGCAAAAGACAAAGGGAGAATCTTAAAAGCAATAAGAGAAAAACAGTTAGTTACCTACAAGAGAATTTGACAGTGCATCAGAGTGATTGGGTTAACCAGTTGTCTGTGGAGATGAGAGACTGGGGACTGGGGACTGGGGGTGTGGGCACTTATTTGTTTATTTATTTACTTATAATTTCTCAACAGAAACCATGCAGGCCAGAAGGGAGTGGCAAGAAATATTCAAAGTGATGAATAGTAAGAACCTACAACCAAGATTACTCTACCCAGCAAAGCTATCATGTAAAATTGATGGTCAGATAAAGAGCTTCACAGACAAGAAAAAGCTAAAGGAGTTCATCACCGCCAAACCAGGATTATTTGAAATGCTGAAGGGCATTCTTTAAGAAGAGGAAGAAGAAGAAAAGGGTAAAGATAAAAATTATGAACAAAGTGACAACAAATACATATCTATGAACAAGTGAATCTAACAATTAAGTCAATAAAAAAATCTGATGAACAGAACAAACTGGTGAATATAATAGGAGTAGGGGCATAGAAAGGGAATGGACTGACAATTCTTGGGGGGAATGGAGTGTGAGGGGTGTGGGAAGAGACTGGACAAAAATCTTACATCTATGGATAAAGGCAGTGCGTGGATAAGGGCATGGGGGCAGTGAGAACCAGGTGAGGCGAGTATGGGGGTTAGAAAAAAGGAACATCTATAATAATCTGAACAGTAAAGGTTTATTTAAAAAATTATGATACTACTACTACTAATAATAATGATAAAGCTTTTCTTGAGTGGCCCCTGTGAGGCACCGTGGGCACTTTGCTTACTCTGTCTCACTTAACACTGCACAGCTTTGAGCAAGCCAGCCCCTCACGTTTCAGACAGAGTGGAGTCCCTGGAGGACAGGAGTCACACCCAGTTTTGCCTGGACCAGCGCAGTCTCCCTCACTCCTGCCACCTTAGGGAAAGGGGCTCCTTCTAACAATTAGAAAGTAACCACCCAGCCCTAACCCAGGGGTGGTCTGCACAAGGTGCGCTGGTCTTCTCCTCCCTCTGTCTTCCATCTCCAGCCCCGAGTTTGTTTCCTTTCACCCACCCCCTCCTTTCACACTTGCAGGTGCTCTTTAAGCCTGGAAGCCTAGGGTGCAAGCTGACTCGCTCTCGCCTTACATCTGTGGTTCCCACAGTTAGGGTGCGGTCCCAGGCCTGCAGGGAAGGGAGGTCGCATGGCCTCTGTGAGGGGCCCAGCGAAGAGCAGGTCTGCAAAGGAGGGCAGGCGAGGCCTGTCCCAGGCCGCTCACTGCTCCCACCAGGGGCGAGGCATAGAGCACCGAGATGCAGCTCCTCTCCAGCCTGCACTGTCTGCCGTGTTCTCTTCCTGATGGGCAGATGTGCTCTGGTTGAAGCACACACGTGGCTGACACTTGCCGTGTTTCCTCCTCGCCTTCCCTCCTTACTCCTCTTTCTCTTTCTTCCTTCCATTTTTCCTCTGTCACCTCAGACACCAGAGCTGAGTCTCTCACACTTTTCAGATCACAACACCTAATTCTTGGCTTGGAGAACCTTCTCCTTTTATGTATCACCCACCCTGTGCGTCCTCAGGCACTTCCCAAGTGCCTCCCTCTCAGATGCTCACTCTCATGTTTCAATAACTGGCTCTAATGCGTGTTTGTAACACATGCAGGGCTGTTTGTTGTGTGGCTGTGAAGTAGGCTACCTCAGTGGTGGCATGTAATACACCTCAATGTATTTTTTGTAGTTAAACCACTTTTTACAATTCTGGCCCAGTGTTTCTTCCTGTGCATCATGTTAGGTTTAAGTCATCCTTCACATACCACTTCCCACCCACATCTGCCTGACTGAGTACTAATGAGAGCGAGCTCTCCTCCCTCCAGGACAGGCCCCACACCTTCCTCCTGAAAACTCACCCTGAGGGAGAGCTGAGAAACACCCAATGTTGTGAGGTAGTGTCCCTTCAATCAGACAAGGAGACGTTTCTAAATCTTTTCTCCCCAGTGTACTGAAAAAGATCATGGCGTGAACTGACAGAGAGGATTCTGGGTTGAGACCAACTGAATTCTTTGCTGCCTGGATAGAAAGCTCGCTAGCTGTTGGGATTTTAGGGACTAGATGACCTGGTGGACTTTAGTACATCTCAGGTGCAGACTCTGAGTTCAGAGACAAGATTGGTGGTTAGTTCCTACCCAGTGGCCCAGGCACTGGCTGACTCTGCTCCTCCTGGAGGCCCTAGAGCCAGTGCACCCCATGCGCAGCTTCAGACAAGAGCAGATTGCTGAACCTGCTGCAGGCCCGGGACCGCACATTGTCCTTCATGTCTCTAGATATTGAACATGCTGTCCCCCACCAACGCTTCAATAGCTCCTGGAGTGCCTGCTTCCTCGCCTTTCCCTGAGCCTCCTTCCTCACCGCCATTCTCCACCACGCTGAGCAGCTGCTCACTGTTCCCAAAAGCATCTTGCTCATTCTCTCTCTCTCTCTCTCTCTCTCTCTCTCTCTCTCTCATGCATACACACCCTGTGCATTGCAATTATTTGTCTGGTCCCTTTTCCTATTACATTATAAGGTTCTTGAGGTCAGGAACACTCTCTTGTCTCTGTATTTTCAAAACTTAACCCAGACCCTGGCTGGTGGCTTAGTTGTGTGGAGCATTGTCTCATGCACCAGAAGGTTGTGGGTTTGATTCTCTTGTCAGAGCACATTCCTAGGTTGCCGGTTCAATCCCTGATATCTCTCTCTCTCTCTCTCTCTCTCTCTCTCTCTCTCTCTCTCTCCCTCCCTTCCTCCTTCTCTAAAATCAATTTTTAAAAAACCTAACTGGTACTCAACACATAGCAGCTCAATCACTATTGATTAAATGAGAGAAGACCCTCTGGAGCTGAGCCCTCCACAGACCATAGTGGGAAGGTTTGACATTAAAATTCAGAGTGAAGGACCAAATGAGGCAGGAGTGCAGCCTTGTAATATTTAGTGGAAAATTTTCAACAAGAGCTTCTTTGGTTTCTAATTAGGGGAATTAGGTTAATGAGCCACCTTGCAAAATCCCTGATAATCGTGTTCCAAACTTACCCCCCTGAGACTCCCTTCAACATGGAGGATGGCAGAAGCACGCGGTAACGAAGGCAATCTCCAGCGCAAGTTAGCATTGCTGCCCTCACTGCACCCCGGGGACTCCTGCCAGCTGAACACAGAGAGCAAACCACAGCCTTGGGCTTTTCCAGTACACGCCTCAAGGTTGCCACATTTTCCTACTGAGCCACCCTCAGGATTTAGCCCAAGTACCATCTTTAAGGGAATGTCTGGCATGAATGTCCAGCTAATGCCACTGGGCGATCCCAGCATGTGGGGAGTGAGGAGCAGTCATATGGAGGCCGTGGACCTCAAGGTGTTGACATGACTATTGGCCAGAAGTGCAGATGACGGGGAAGGTGTGCAGCTCCGCTTGCTCCCTCATGCTATCATTTTCCTGCTGCGTGGGAGGCCTCTGTGTTCTCCACTTTGGGTTAGCAGAGACTTCTTACAAGACACTGCCTCTCGACCACAACTTCTTGACCTAACATGGGCACTGGGCTTCCCCAGGAGCTCAGACAGAGCCAGTCTCCCTGACTGCACGTTAGAATGTACGCCTCAGCAGTGCCATGCTGGGCAGGTGACAGGCAGGGAGCCAGGACGAAGGCCGGAGGGAGCATCTGCCTGGTTCTCCTTGTCCTGGAGCCTGGTGTGTCTGCTCCTCGTGGTTGGATTGTTGACTGCATTGCAGGGACTATGTGAGCAGTAAATTGCTTGCCCTTGTTCAATTTTGTGATCATTTTTCCTAGTATCTAGCCTTATTTTCTTCTGTAAGACCCCTGATTTGGGGCTGTCCATGTGGCCGCCCAAAATAGAGACACGCTATCCCGGTCACCCCCTTGCCGCAGATGATACTGTGATGAAGCTCTGGCCAGTGGTGGGCCTCGCTAGTGCTCTTCTCTCCCTGGGGGGGGACAGAGGCACCTTCCAGTGCCATCCGGAGCCTTGCCATTGTCTGAGTGGCTGCATGTGATGAGGTCTAATGGCCTCCTGCCATACTACGTGCAAAGCCCTGGTAGCCACTTCCTGGGGCTGCCCTGGCACAGGTGGGGGACTAGCCCAGGGGAAGCTGCTCTTCTGGTGCCAGGTCCTGTCCTTCCCTGTGCCTCCATGTCAGGATGGTGGTCATTCCACCTCCTTGGAGCCACAGGCACTTCCTCACTGGCCACTGTGATTGTTGGAGGGCCAAGTGCCTACTGAGTGTTGCCTATAACTGGGTGGCTAGGCTCCTGAGTGGGCCCTGGGAAGCTGCTCAGGGAACCAGTCTGATGCCCTCTCCCAATTGACTCTTACCCAGCAGTTCCACGGAGGGTGCGATGGCCCCTGTAGGCAGAGGTCAGGTCTATTTATCCTGTGCAGATCCAAGGATTAAAGCAAACGGCTCCTGTGATTCTGGGAACTCTACCTCTCCAGGTTCTAAAAGGCCTTTGGTTCAACTTGGAGGTGGGGCCACTTGATCACTTAGGAGGATCCATAGGGGTGGGGAAGGCCTCCAGTCTCGGGGGAGGTTCTGGGCCTTGGCTCCATCCCATTCTCTCACTTTCCCCCTCCCCTTTCTCCTTTTCCCTCCCTTCCCCATCTCTCACTCCTTCTCCACCTCTTCCTCCCTGATCAGGGAGGCAGCAGCTAGGCTGCAGATTGTCAGACCCCTTGTACCTGGCAGGCACAGCAGTGTACTGAAATAGCAAGTGTAATAGGGTTAAGTGTAAGCAAGGGGGTAGTGTGAGCAAGGGGAAGTGTGAACTAGGGGAAGTGTGAGCTAGGTGGTAGTGTGAGCTAGAGGGAAGTGTGAGCTAGGGGAAGTGTGAGCTAGGGGGAGTGTGAGCGAGGGGGAATGTGAGTTAGGGGGAAGTGTGATCTAGGGGAAGGGTGAGCTAGAGGGAAGTGTGATCTAGGAGAAGTGTGATCTAGGGGAAGTGTGAGCTAGGGGGAAGTGTGAGCTAGGGGGAAGTGTAAGCTAGGGGAAGTGTGAGCTAGAGGGAAGTGTGAGCAAGGGGGAAGTGTAAGCTAGGGGAAGTGTTAGCAAGGGGGAAGTGTAAGCTAGGGGAAGTGTAAGCTAGGGGAAATGTGAGCTGGGGGAAGTGTGAGCAAGGGGGAAGTGTAAGCTAGGGGAAGTGTGAGCAAGGAGAAAGTGTAAGCTAGGGGAAGTGTGAGCTAGGGGAAATGTGAGCTAGGGGAAGTGTGAGCAAGGGGGAAGTGTACGCTAGGGGAAGTGTGAGCAAGGGGGAAGTGTAAGCTAGGGGGAGTGTGAGCTAGGGGAAGTGTGAGCTAGGGGGAGTGTGAGCTAGGGGAAGTGTGAGCTAGGGGAAGTGTGAGCTAGGAGGAAGTGTAAGCTAGGGGAAGTGTGACCTAGGGGAAGTGTGAGCTAGGGTGGAAGTGTGAGCTAGGGGGAAGTATGAGCTAGGAGAAGTGTGAGATGGGGGAGTGTGAGCTAGGGAGAATTGTGAGCTAGGGGAACTGTGAGCTAGTGGGAAGTGTAAGCTAGAGGGAAGTGTCTGCACTTGGATGGTGTGGTGGTGTGCTTCCTCCATGGGACGGCAGGTGGAGCCAACACCTCTCCTGCTGGGATGCATGGTTGGTGAAAGGAGGCTCCTGACACCCTGGGCGATGCCAGGGCACCTGTGTGCCTGCTATTGCTTGGCATTTGGCTTGTGGTATCCCATATGATGCTGTCCACAACTAGCCTGCCAGGAAGGACATGGTCCTCCTTAAGCTCACAGAGAGGGACTCCAGGTGCTGGGAGGCAAGCTGTGCCCAGTACAGCCTGGTGGCCCTGGCACCCGCCGGAGCTTTGAGAGGCCTCCTGCAGACCTTAGGGTGTGGCCTCTGGGGAGATGCCACAGGAGCCTCTTCCAGTGCCAGATAGGGTCAGCAGGCCTTTTCTATAAGAAGCCAGACAGTAACTATTTTCGGTTTTGTGGGTCATATCATCTTCCTTCCAAATCCTCGACTCTGCTGTTGACACAAGACAGTAGCCGTGTGCAGGAAGGGAGTGGGCACGGCTTGTTCCAATGAACTTGATTTACAGAAACAGGCAGCTGGCGGCATGCAATCCTCAGCAATTTTGTAAGTAAAGCACCTGAGTTTGATTCCTGCTGTTCAACTGCCAGTTGTATGACTGTATTGAACTTGTGCTACCGTTTCCTCATCTGCAAAATGGGAGAATAATACCTAATAACTATCATAATTGCAGCATCTTGTGAGGCGGCTGTGAGGGTTGGGTGAGTGAGGGCATGAAGAGATCTCATCATAGTGCCTGCGGAGAGTCAGGAGGCAGTGATATCAGCATCATCATCATCATCGCCACAGCGTCTTGGAAAGGTCTGAGCTATAAAAAGGGCTAATACCCACTTCACGGGCTCCTGAAGTGAGAAAATGTGTACAAATGCCTTAAACTTCACTCAGCACACAGTGAGAGCTGGGTGCCCCGCAGGCAACCCAGGCCCAGCCAGCCCTCCGCCAGCTATTTCCACGGGCCTCCCTGGCGCGGAAAGGGGAAACCCAGGCACGGTCTTTGTCTGCTCCAGTCTGAGTCAGAAAAGACCCAAGTGCAGAGGAGGTTAAGGGGAACCTTCCTCACGAGGCAGAAATTCAGGGCTGTGGGGAAGAGGCCACAGGCTCAGGCCACGGGAGGGTCTCCCCATGGGCAGGGCCTCCCACAGGAGTGGGTCTCAGGGAGAGGACTGTCATGATCATGTCCTGTGGAGACAGACACCACTACCTGCATCTGTGATGGCAACACAGGGGAGCCCCAGCCTGCACCGCCTGGCCCATCACCGCAGGGCACCACACAGCTTCTCTGGGCCGGGTGTGACCCTGCACATTTGAAGACCTGGTTAGAAGGCAGTGTAGGCTGGAGCTAGTGTGCACACTCAGGGTCATAGCTGCTCACTCGCTGCTGCCTCTGTTTCTCAGAAGAAGCAGGTGGAGGGTGCACTCAGCATCCTCTGCAGGCCCAAGCCCCCGGGGCCTGCCTGCGTGCAGCCTAAGCCGTGAGGAGGAGGTGAAGCAGAGGTCAGGGCTTAGATGTGGCTCTCTGGGTGTCCTGGGCAGTGGCCCTGTGTGCACAGGGTTTCCCCAGCTATAAAACGGGTGCTAAGGACATGGGAGTCCCTGCAAAGTGCCTGCTGCTTACTAGGCTGTTACCTAACCAAAAAGGTGGCTGGACTGAAGGACATGAGGACAGATGCACCTGCATTTGAATTCAGCTTGACCTTGGACATGCCATGTAGCCCATCGGAACCTCTTGTTTCTTATCTGTAAAATGGGTTTGAAGCCTGGCACGCTGTAAGCGAAAAGAAACGACAGTAGGCGTTATTGTCATTATTGTTCCAAGCTTCCTGCGACGGCCTCACACAGCCATTGATGGCAGGGTAGCCATCTGAGAGGAAGATGAAGCCCTCTCAGGGGGCAGCCAGGGCCACTGGCAGGAGGCTGGAGCGGCTTCTTACTCTGCTCCCTGCTGGCTCTGAGTCTGACTGGTTTGTGCTTGATCCTTGGTTTCCTGGAGCCTCCCCCTTCAGGCTGCTACTGGGTCTAGGACTCTGAGACCCAAGCTCAGGGACAAAAGCAGTGCCGGGTCGGGTTAGCCCTCACCTCATGCCCCACGCCCCACGCCCCGGCCACCCTGACACTCTGTGTCTTCCTCTATTTAGCAGCAGCGGTGCCAACCTGCTAGGGAAGAGCGAGGAGAGCACTTGTACACAGGCCAGGCATGGTCACAGATGCGGTGCATGTGGTGGGCACCGGTTCTCACAGCCCCAGCTGGAAGGCGGCTGGCACCTTGGCACTGCTGGCTTCTGTATTTGCCCAAGTAGCATCTCTGTCTCCTATCCGGGCTCCTAGGGAGGCAGTTGGGACCCACTCAGGTAACCCAGGTGCTCTCCAATGTCAGACCCTTAATCTAATCACATCCACAAACTCTACCATCTGAGGCCACTTTCTAAGGTTCCAGGGAAGGGCCTGATGTCTTTGGAGTCACCGTTCAGCCCACTGAACCCCATTTCACAGACCACAGAGGAAGCAGGTGGCAGGGGGACCCGACTCTCTACACCCTAACCACTGTGCATACTGCTCCCTCTATGCTGTCACTCATGGTGGCTTTAGAACTTAGTGAGACAATGCCCCGCCCTCTAGCCCGGTGAGGTGAGTTGGCAAGAGCGAAGGTCAGGTGAGGGCCTGGGCGAGGCTCTGAGACACCTGCTGTGCCCATTGCTGAGTGATGAAGAAGCTGCTTTTGAGGCTTTGCCAGAAATTCCCACGGTCACGTCCAAACTGCGTCCACACAATGCGACTGAATGCGTGTCCACGTGGTGGAAGCCTGTCCCCAACCCGCAGGCACCCCTCTCTCTCTGGGACCGTTTTTACTCATGAGAAAGTGCCAAACCAGAGACAGCAGGAGACTGACCGCTCCTCCTCCTGATGGCAGGCAGCCCTGCTATGGTCTCCCCGCTCCTCAGCCTTCGGCCGAGAGGAAATGACATCAGGCCCAAGCGCTGATCTGTGTAAATGAGGCCAGTGACGGCGCAGGAAATCTCTCTGCCCTCTTCCTCTGCTTCACCATCTGCCTGCGGCTCTGGGACCTGTGTCCTCACAGAGAGCGATGTCCTTTTGGATGTGACTTTGTGGTGATGTCTATGGTGAGGAAGGCCCACCCGCCCCAGACAGCCTGGGCTTCCCGAGGTCATGTGGACACCGAAGGCTTTGCAGTCCTTGGCTGCCCAGACAGATGCTGTTCTCACATCAACGCATAATATTTCCGGGAGGATTTTCCGCTCCTGCTCACTCCCAGGGAAACATGTGCTCAGACGCCTGGGCAGCCATCAGCACCTGGGGCAGCAGGTAGGACCCACAGCAGCACTCCTGGCCTCAGCACCTTCAGAGGCAATAGAGTGATGGCAGCGCCCAGTTGGCCAGGGCAGCTTCTCCGCGCGGGGAACCCACAGCCTAAACGCCAGTGGGGAGCACTTGACTGCAGATTGTAAGCCATGTTTCTGCACAGGCTATTTCCCTGCTGACCAGCACCTCGTGCGAGTCCTCTCAGTTATTCCTGGGGGAGGGGGTGGGTGTGGGAGCGTTTCATTGCTCTGGGGCCACAGGCACCATGGACATGCCAGCAGCCATGCTGAACACGCAGGGGAGCCACTGAAAGTCACAGGTAAAGCACGGATCACGTGCACTGTGAAGTCTCCGCTTCATGTCGCCTAAACTAATTTGAATTTACATTAGTGATCCACTATGAAACCAAAGATCACCAACACAGAGCCAATCGGAGCACGGTGCTGCCATGAACACAAAAAGGGAGGCAGTAGAGCAAAGTGGCTCAGCCAGGCGGGCTCAGGTTCAAACCCTGGCTCTGCCGCTTCTTAGACACGTGGCCTTGGGTTAGACTCCTGAGCCCTGAGTCCCGGCTCCCAATCTACAGAACGGATACATGACTATTCCTTCCACGTTGGCAGTCAGGTTGATGTGCTTGCAAGTAGCAGTCCTTAGTGTAGTCTTGGCAGAAAGTAAACCCACAACAAGTGGTGGGTGTGTACGAAGGAGAAGCACCTGCCTAGCTTCCTTCTGTGCACAGCGCAGAAGGCTGAGGGCTGAGCGTGGCCGTGGTCCTGGGAGCTGCACAGGGCCAGAGGGGCACTCGGCCTGGGCTGCTCTCCTCCTGCGTGGCCGTGGCCCACTGGCATGTGGAGCATGTCTTGGCCTCAGAGTAGCCCCTCGGTCAATGAGACTCCGACTTCCCAGGCTAAGGGCATGCTGGGCCTCAGCTCACAGAAGCGGGGTGCATGAGCTCTCTCAGCTTCTGCATTGGAGACCTCAGACCTGGGTGTTGTGTCAGGCACTCAGAACAGTGTCTGGGGCCCGAAGGACCCTCACACATCACAATGGGATGAATACAGTTTTACTTATGACAGGGGCCCAGGCCTATGTTCATGTGAAATTGAATCCCGATTCAGCCACCTGCCACCTTGCAGGGAGAAATGGAGATTCCGGGGAGCAGGGTCCTTGTCTGAGGTCACACAGCTAGCAAGCCATGCACGTAACTCAACCCAGCATGGCCTGACGAAGCCTGGCCTCCTGCCCCGGTGACAGGCCATCGCTGACATCGCACTAAAACTATTGTTTTAACCTGCAAGTCTTATTAGTATTCAGGCAAGATGAGGCCAACAGGCCAGGAGAGAACTATCACTGAGAAGGGTTTGCTGCTTCCTAAGCAGAGGGGCACTCCATCCACCACTCAGGCCCATGTGAGAGCCACCAGGCTGGTCAGGAGGCAGGAGAGCTAGAGGAGAGTGGGGGCAAGAGCCGTCAGCATGGTTCCCCCGGGAAGAAACAGGTGAGGCGGGGTATGTGGACTTGGGGTCCGCCAGTGTGAATAACTCCATTGGGTTTGGGGAGCAAGGCTGTCTGACAGTCTCACACCTGGATATGGGGCAGTGAGAAGAGGAGAGACTCATCAGGAGTGTAAGGGCTCATAGGGGAGGTGGCTGGGGCCTGGGTTTGGACAGTGGGTTTGCATGTGGAAGGTGTGCTTGAAGGGGAGGAGTTTGCTGTCTCCAGGAATTACCTAGCCCTGGGAAGAGCAGTCTTTCCCAGGCCAGCAAGACCTCAAGACATCAAAGCATCATAAAGTACAGAAAATAAAACAACAATTACTCTGGCTGGGTCCTCAGTTGGTTAGAGATTGTGCCCATGTGTCAAGGTTGCAACAACCCCCAGTCAGGACACATACCAGAATCAGCCAATGAATGCATATATCAGAGGAACATCAAACAGATGTTTCTCTCTCCCTAAAAATTAATAAGTAAAAACTTTAAAAATAATTAGTAGACCTATGCTTGGTGGACTTTCCAGGTGAAAACACCAGCTGGCTCCCAGATGAATTTGCATGACATGCCAATTTATAATACAACTGAAACTATGACATACAATGACATGCTTAGGTGTCAAATAATCATCTTCAAAAGCAAGTGCAGCTACAAAATATGCACAAAATCCTGAATCACTCTCCTATACATCAGTAAAAGTCGCTAATAAAATAAAGTTAGAATGAAATTCTGATCACAATAAAAATGTTAAATATTTTGATATAAAATAAATAAGAAATGTATATATGCTATGTTGTATGAAATTACAAATCTTTATTGAAGGACATAAGAGGCAAATAAATGGAACCCATGTTTTCAATATTGGATACATGTCAATTTATCTTATATTGTATGAATATATGTAATATTAACTAAAATACTAAGGGCCCAGTGCACAAAAATTTGTGCACTCGGGGGGAGGGGGGAGAGTCCCTCAGCCTGGCCTGTGCCCTCTCGCAGTCTGGGACCCCTCGTAGGATGTCCACTGGCTGACATGCCTGGCCAGCCTGGGTGAGGGGCTGATGGCTGTTTGCAGGCTGGCCAAACCCCACAGTGGGAACCCTCACCCCATGGGCATGTGGCCACTCTGGGTGAGGGGCTGAGGGCTGTTTTCAGGCCGCCCACAGTCCCTTCAGGGTACGGGTCCCTACTGGGGTGCCTGGCCAGCCTGGGTGAGGGGATAAAGGCCATTTTCAGGCTGCCCACAGCTCCCATTGACCCAACATCCCAGTAAGGCTGGCTGGAATCAGATTTTTGGGGTTTATTTATCTTCTATAATTGAAACTTTGTTGTTTTGAGCAGAGGCCTAGGCAGGCAATGAAGCCTCCTGTTTGCTTCAGTTCCATGGCTTCTATAATAGAAACATTGTTGCCTTGAGCAGAGGCCCAGCCAGCCTAGGCAGGCAGTTTCCTCCATTGCAAACAGAAGCCTCCTGTTTGTTCTAGCTCTGTGGCTGCTGGCCGCCATCTTGGTTGGGTTAATTTGCATACAGCCACTCTGTTTGGCTGGTGGGAGTGGCTTGGCTAGTGGGTGTGGCTTAGATGTCTCAAAGTGGTGGTTAATTTGCATATTACTATTTTATTAGATTAGAGTAGCAGAATTTTCTATATTACTTGACAAAATACTAAAATTCATCTGGAAATATATGAGGTTCTTTTGAGAAAATGGAAGCAATGAAGGAATTTGTTCTAAGAGAGTGTGTCAACCTTTCACAAATATACAAGTAGTTTATATAATATAAATGTGGCATTTCAAATCAGAGGTAAGTTCTAATTGTACATTAAAAGGTGTTAGAAAAATAAGCTAATTTTATGGGAAACGATAAAGTTAGACTCCTACCCTATACCTTATACCAAAATAAATTTCATGTTGTTAAAATACTTGAAGATAAGTAAGTAAAAAAAAATTATATATGAATATGTAGGTTCCATTCTCTTGAGAGAGGGGCAAGGCCCTTTGAAGTTAGAAATCATCTGAAGAAGCAACTAAGCCAGAGACCATCGGGGAAAGCAGTGATGGGTTTCATTACAAACAATTTAAAATTTGTCTGGGAGTGAAGAACAAAGTTAGAGAATAAGGCACATTGAAAAAAAGTATTTGCAGCAAATATCTCTTTAACATTAAAATGACAGCATGTCTACTTACTGCATTGGGAAAAGCATGAGCGAGGCATCTAAATATGCACATGCACAAAAGAGAAAGAATGAATGTTTAATAACTATTTATACTCAATACAATGAAATGTACTAAAATGAGAGCAACATAATAACCATTCTTTTTCTATGAGGTTGTCAAAAACTTGAAGATGGCTTCTGCTCAGAGCTGATGAGGTTGGAAGGGAGGCATTGTCATCAGAGCTTGTAAAGCAACTGGCTCTTTTCTTCTTTTTTGTTTTGGTAATGCGTGTCAGAAGCCTTTAAAAAGCTGCATCCCTTGAGCAGCAATTCCACATAAAGTAATGTGCATGAAAGAGAAGTGAGAGAAGAGCAGTGGCTGCCAGGGTGTCACCATGTCTTTTAACTATCCTATATAATAAAAAGCTAATATGCAAATAGACCAAATGGGGAACAACTTAGCAACCGAACAACCAGTCGCTATGACATGCACTGACCACCAGGGAGAACATGCGGAACATGGTGGATGTTGGCAGCAGGAGGCAGAGTGCGGAACATGTGGGCATTGGCTGTGGCAGGATGGTGGAGCAGGTGAGCGGGGACGTTAGACCAAGGCAGGTTGCCGGTTGCTGTCATCAGAATGAGCCTCTGGTAGTTATGAAAATTCTTTGCTCCCATGTCTCTTGCTTCTGTTGCTGGCACCTGGGGCCGGCACCGATCACTTGGCACCGATCACTTGGCACCGATCACTTGGCACCACCAGCAGGTACGAGCGGAGGCTGCCAGCCCTGATCACCCCTCAAGGTTTCTCCACCTTCCCCTGTTCCTGAAGGGTAATTGGGGCAGCAGCCATCTCTCACACTTACTGCTGGCGCCAGCCCCAATCGCTCTGCACCATCAGCGGGTACAAGCAGGGGGTGGTGCTGTCAGTGTGTGGGAGGAGCAGTGGTGGGAGCAAGGCTGCTGGCACACAGGGGACCAGGGGCCACAGTGAGAGGGGCCAGGTGGGGGCGTGGAGGATGGGCTGAGACCTGCCCCTCTGCAGCCTCGTGGCCCACAGTTCCTTTCAAGGTGCACTGATTTGTGCACCGGGCCCCTAGTCCTATATAATAAAAGGGTAATATGCAAATTGACCCTAAAAGCGGAACAACTGGTTGCTATGGTGTGCACTGAGCAGCAGATGCTCAATGCAGAAGCTGCCCCTGGTGGTCAATGCGCTCCCACAGGGGGAGCTCTGCTCAGCCACAAGCCAGGCTTATAGCTGCGACCGCAGTGGCAGTGGCAGGAGCCTCTCCCACCTCCTCAGCAGTGCTAAGAGGGTGTGTGCTTAAGCTGGCAGGTGGACATCCCCCGAGGGGTCCTAGACTGGGAGAGGGCATGGGCCGGGCTGAGGGGACCCCCAGGTGCACAAATTTTCATGCATCAGGCCTCTAGTTTCCTGATGATAGTGAGCAAATGGAGGCCAGCTGAGTGCCCAGGGACACAGCAGGACGCAATGCAGCTGTTGAAACTGTGCTGCGTGATAGGCAGCCACACTCAGCTCACACACAAGAACTCTCCGCACAGCCACTCTGATTAGGAGAAAGAAGGTTGCACAACAGTCTCATTTAGTAAGAATAACCATCCTGCTTGGGGAGGAAGATCTAAAAGGTTAGGCACCCCAATTGTTTGTCATCTTCTCCGAGTGGCTGGTGAAACTGGGTAAAAGCACAGTTTCCTGCCAGAAGCTCCGGATCTGCCAGACATTCCTCTGAGGACAGTCACTGCCCGACCTTCACCGACCTTCACTGTTACATGAAGTCAGAGGTCTGCAGAGAAGAGAATGTGTCCCTCCCCGCAAGTGTTAACCTGGGAAACGTGGCTTCTGTCATTGTGGTTGAGGAAACCATATAAGGTTGGCCTCCATAGGGACCAAGTGTAGGGAGGACTGAGAGAAGGGTTGAGGGGAGGGTGAAGGGAAGGGGTGAGGGAAAGGTTGAAGGGAGGGACTGAGGGGAGGGCAGCAGGGACTTGATGTTTGAAGCACAAGCAGGGTGGGCATCCCCACGCAGCCTGGCGCTTGCTCCTCACCGTCCCTCCTGCTGCTGGCATCAGGCAGAGACATCAGCACGTCCCTAAGGGGCCTGCCTGCCCTCCCTCCAACCCGCCCCAGGCAGGCAGAGACGGAACAGCGCCCCTCTCAGCTGGTCCATACTGCAAGTTTGTAGGTGAAACAGCCCTGCCTTCCCGCAAATGCCAGCTGGGCAGGTTTGTGGGGCCACCCCCCACGGAGAGCTACCATGCTGGGGCGATGGAGGTGGGATTAGAAAGAGCAGCCGGGTTGAGTCGTGCCATTCCTGTACTCATTCAGCAGGTACTCCTCGGGCTCAGACTGTCACAGCTGAGTGCTCCGGACATAACCGAGGTGTGACGTCTGCCCGCAATGTTCACAGACTTCTTAGCTCCGAGAAGCTCACACAAGACGGCATAAGCACGCAGAAACGGGTCAGCGTGCGCTGGAGGACAGGGGCGTCCATGAGCCTTCTTATGGGAGCTTGCGTGGAATTTACCGTGTCGCAGGGAAGCGGGGGGCGGTGGAAGAGCACCCGAGGGTGAGAAGTATGCCAATGAATGACTGCAAATGGAGATGTGCCATGGACATGGGGGGGGGGGGGGGGGGGGGGGGGGGGGGACGGGGAGTGGAGAAGACTGAGGGAGCTGAAGCCAGCAGCCCGCAGGAGGCCTGGGGCAGAGGCTGGAAAGGAAGCATGGGGTCAAGTTGAATCGGACTCTTCCTTGTTTCACCTCCATCTAAACAAGCCTGCTCAGGGGTCATCGTGATGTTAAAACAGCTGCGTGTCCAAGTTCTCCTCATGTCCAGGTCTTCCAGGATCCCAGATGGCGCTGTGGGAGGACCGGCACTGGAGGGCTGTGCTGTAACAGCCCCACACTTCCTGCTGACGCTGAGTGTCATGTGTCACGCGTGAGCCACTGCTCTGACTTAGGGTGCAGGCGGGTGGGACCCGCAATGCCTGCAGGTGGGGAGAACATGAGAAACCCCTGCCCTGTTAAAGGAGCACCTGAGGAGGGCACGTTCACTTCTACCACATGACATTGGCCACTGCAGGGCACATCCTGTGAGAGCAGAGAGGGAGCTGCCGATCCATACCAGGAGGGGGACAAACAGCACCAGGGCCACCTCTGAAGCAGCAGGGCCTTTGCCACTGCTTGGCTCTGCTGTTTTAGGCAAATCACTCAGCCTTCCTGAGCGCCTCCTTCCCTCCCTCCCCTCCCTCCCTCCCTCCCGCCCTCCCTCCCTCCCTCCCTCTCTCCCTCCCTATAGATGAGAATGGGGCGGATATGATTGTACAAGAGGGTCAGGCTCCTGCTTAGAGGACAAGCAGGTGTTCTGGTCAGGCTGGGAGCAGGGGCGGAACTGAACCTCAGAGCCCATAAAAAATTCACAAGATGGCAAAGCACCAAGCAGAAATGTAGCAGAATGCTCTCAGGACAGGAAACTACTGAAGCCATAAAGACTCCTGCTCCTGCAGCTGAGGCCGCCTGTGAGCAGAGCAAATCAATCACGTCATACTTCCTGCCCAAATCAACATGCTCAGGAAATAGCTGCAAAGTACGAGTAGGACAGTCACCTGGTCCATCACCAGCTGGGACCGCCAGCGCAGGGTACAGCCTAATGGTCTGGCTGGGGTTTTAAAAGCCAGGAAAGCATTCAATCAAAATGTGGGGCCATGCAGACTCTAACGGATGATCACGCAGCCTCTGGCAGGGGATCCTGGAGCGGGCTCAGGTACGAAAAAGCATGTTGGCTTTGTGACTCCAAAGAATTCTCAGGTGAGAAGGGGCAAGAACAATCCCCTTTTGAAGGAATGAGCAACTGGGCATGACAAGGCAAGACTAGGAGGAGGTGCTCCGTGCCTGGCTCACTGCGAGACTCCCAGTCGTAGCACGGGCCAGCACACCCTTCCATTCATCTACTCACTCACCTGACAGGATCTATTGAACACCTACTATGTGACGGGTGCCGTTAGAGCTGGAGCCCAGTAACAAACCAGATAAGCTGGGTGCGTCCCTCATGGAGTTTACATTGTGGTGAGGAACACAGATCAACACATTTGATTCTGTCAAATGATAGCAAATGCCGTGAGCACAGGGAGGTGGGCCGTGAGCAGGGGCCTGGGACACCTCAGACACTCGGGACTTTTGTGAGAGGAGAAGGAAGACCCAGTCGTGATGCAGAAGGAAGAACACTCCAGCAGCGGTGATGCAGCAGCAAAGGCCCTGGAATGGGTAAACGTCAGGTGTGTGGGGAACTGGAAGAGGCCTGTGTGGGGAGTCCAATGGTAGCAGCCCAGTCCGAGGGGTAAAGAGGGATTAGGACATGCAGAACCTTGTAGGCTGTGGTCAGACACACAGTAGCTGCTCAGTAAGTGTTTCTGGAACGACTGGCCAGCAGTGGAGTGCAGGACTCACCCTGAGTCACACCAATAGTTGACGGTTACACTGCGACCAGAACGTGGCAGCAGTAAGAAGTCGTAGGTGTTTGTGTGACAAGTACCACCTCTCACACTTACCGGGCCCTGGGTCACGCATCACTTGCCACATCTCTGCAGTTTGTTATTGTAGCTGAGGACCTGGGCACAGAACCGCCAACTTCAGCATCGCCCGAAGGACAGCCAAGACCTGGGGCCTCCTGCCCTCAGCGCAGCTCTTGTCTGTCGCTGCAGCCTAGCAGCATGGAGCCTGGCAAACACACCCACTTGCCTCTGAACCTGCTTTTTCCCACTGAGAGCACGTTTCCGCTTCCGCAAAGCTCTCTGTGGCTGTTTTCAGTGACTACTATACACCATGTGGAGAGGTGGCTGCATGAACTTGCTCCATCCCTTGTTACTGGATCCGTGGCTGTTTTCATGGTTTTACTATTGCAAACAGCTCTTTCAGGAGATGCCCTGGGTCTGACACACGGGGACACACTGGGAGTCATAGAGAGGCACAGGGACACTTAGGGAGACACCGGGAGACATGAGGAGACACCAGGAGACACGAGGAGACATGGGGAGACACGGGGAGACACCAGGAGACATGGGGGAACACCGGGAGACATGGGGACACATGGGGAGATAACAGGAGACATGGGGAGCATGGGGACACATGGGAAGATAACAGGAGACATGGGGAGCATGGGGACACATGGGGAGACACCGGGAGACATGGGGAGTCACCAGGAGACATGGGGGAACACCGGGAGACACGGGGACACATGGGGAGATAACGGGAGACATCAGGAGATGCCAGGAGAAACCGGGAAACACGGGGGGACACC
Source organism: Murina feae (assembly GCA_004026665.1). Classification (NCBI taxonomy): domain Eukaryota; kingdom Metazoa; phylum Chordata; class Mammalia; order Chiroptera; family Vespertilionidae; genus Murina; species Murina feae. Next base: position 6,786 of record PVJC01013988.1, on the reverse strand, counting down.
AGGAGACACTGGGAGACACAAGGAGACACGGGGAGACACGGGGAGGGGAGACAGCAGGAGGCACGGGGAGGCACCAGTGAGAGGGCAGTCCTCCAAGCAGCTGAGAGTCCTGGCACTGACGTCACTTGGTGGGTCTCCAGCTCCCTGCTGTCTCAGGGAGGCAAGCAGAACTTATGGGGTGACTGTGGTCTTTGGGGTTGCCAACCTGGGTTTGAATATAGACTTCATTTCCTCACTGCGTTGGGTGGGTAGTTTCAAAACACCTCTGAGCCTCAGTTTTTTCCATCTGTTAATTGGAGGTAAAACCCTCTAGTGTAAGAATGTTAGAGACTAGACAACATCATCTCCATGTGCACTGTCCAGGTGATGGGAAAGAGGGGCGCCATGGTGCCCCCATGCCCAAGGCGTCTCCCTGAGTCTGAGAGGCTCGGGCCTCCTGAGCCAGCGTGTTCTCCCATCCTTCCCCTGTGCCATGGCACCGCCTTAGCGAAGCAACCCACTCTGGGTCCGAGCTGAGACCGGGTTCTCTGGCCTCAGGAGTTGGGCACAGTCTCATTTGTTATTTAATGACCACCTACTATGTGCCGGGTGCTGTCCTTGTACCTGCCCTTGTAGTACTTACACTCTAGCAGAGGAGTAAGATGCTGATTGAACAACCCCACCAATAAATATGTAATTACCAACCATGAATATGACAATTGGGCTTCTTGAGAGTATCCGGAGAACCTACTGTGGTTGGGGGGTGGGGGTTAGGAGAGTGGAGGAGTTTTCTGGAGGAGGTGGTACCCTAGATGATAGCTCAAGTAGGAGAGGACAGGCAAAGGTGGCGAGGGCAGGCATGCCAAGCAGAGAAGGTGAATGCGAAGGCCCGAGGCAGGGAGCAGCATGTGTGCCTGAGAGATGGAAGGAAGGCCAGAGCCATATGCCTGCTACCTCCTCAGTGTGGGAGGCACTTTGCTTTCCTTTGCCTCATTAGCACAGAGGCAAAGACATATCAACAAGCTCTTACTGGAGATTTGGGACTCGTTGAAAAAACACACACAGAAACACGGACAATGACGAACAGGTGGCTGACCTCAGCTCCTACTTCCTGCTTCAGTGTCTCTTAGCCTGCTTCTCCGCGGCGGCCAGGACCCCGCCTTCCCTCACCAAAAAAGCTCCAGGCATCGCAATATGGGAGCCCAGACCCAGCGGAGCCCAGTCAGAGAGGAGAGACAAGTTTCGTCCCCCACTTAAGGTCTATTTCCACAATCCTCATTCCTCGCTCCAGGACTGACCACCTGCCAGGGCTGGCAGTGGGAGCGTCCCTGCTCTTCACTGGAACCCCCCCCCCCGCCCCCGCCAACCCCCAGGGATACTGTGATCTGCCAGGCCACACAGATAGAACTGCGCATCCTCTCCTTTGGCTCTTGTACATTATGTGAGGTTAGGAGTGAGGCGTGGACCTCCCGATAGCTACAGCGATACCTCTCTCAGAGCATGTTATCCATCACAGGTCCTACCACAGGCCCAAAATGCTCAGGGTCTCACGTAGACTTGTATGACACAGCATACTGCTGTGCTGTGGTGCCATAGTCATCATCATCCTCTTCTTCCATAGTAACAGAACCTCTGATTTCTAACTGGTGATGCCACCTGGGTTGAAGACTGTATTTCCCAGTCTCCCTTGCAACTGGGCATAGTCAGCTAAGTCTGGCTGATGGAAAATGTCATCTATAAGTTCATGTCTTTGAAGGAAAGGGGCATTCATTTGCTCTCTTTCTCTTCCTAGGGGCTGGCATGTAGCAATGCACCATTTGGAAAGGCAAATGAGATCAACATAGGAAGATGACAGCAACATGAAGGAGGCCCTGCCTGTGCCCCAGCAGCCTTCTCCTAATTGCCAAATGGAGAGAAATGAAATACAACAGCCACTGAAGTGTGAGGGTCTCTGTTTTAGCAACCAAATGTGTTTCCTAAATAACATAATTTATCATTGTGTGAGATACATGGCACATAGTAGGTGCTCACTAAACGGAGCTATTGTTATTTCTAAAATTCTCCCGTAACAGTGAGAATGCAATTGCAGGCACTTAAGGAGTGTTCTTACGGGATAACCTTTAAAGGGTGTGCCTTCATGGAGATGAAGAAATATTGGATGAAGATAGATCTTTACAGAAAAAATGCAAAGGACAGTAATACATTGGTCAGTCTGTGGGATGCACAAGACATACTTTATGGTGCAATGGGATATAAATGTGGATTCTGGCTTAAGCAAGATGAAAGCATCGATCCTCTCCAAGGAGCTTGGAGCTAGGAGGGAGGCAGCTGCAGAGATGCTGGAGGCACAACCAATGTCCTGCCCTGAGTGTGCCCTCCTTCCCCAGTGACCATGAGCCCTGGACTAGGAAGCTATCTTTCTGTTTGACCTCTGTTTATGAGTCTGGGCAATGGCATAGTGAGAGCTAAGGTTTTCCCCACTGACCCTCAGAGAAAGAAAGGAGGGACCTGGGAAGGGGGTTGAGATGGTGTTAACCTCCAACAGGGCTGAGCCTTCACCCAGACTGTGGTCTTCTGTCCTGGAGGCCTTTCTTTATTTCCCCCCTTTAATTTATTGATGGGGGGGGGGAGAGAAACATATCAATCATTTTTTCACTTATTTATAGATTCATTGGTTGATTCTTGTATGTGCCCTGACCAGGATCAGACCCACAACCTTGGCAGGTGGGGTCGACACTAACCACCTGAGCTCCCCAGCCAGGCCGAGGCCTTTCTGTGTGGCCGAACCCCCACCACATCTCCTTAACCCCCACCCAGAACCCAGTCTCTCTAGGTAAGTGTGTGGGTTTGGATTCAGAAGACCCGAGTTTGAATTGAACATGACAAGTTTCCCACCAGGTGCGTGGACTTAGACAAGTGAACTTAGCTTCTTGAGTCTCTTTCTCCATTTGCAGTGTCTTCTTCATGTCGCTGTTGTTAACATAAGTGCTATTGCTAAGTCCGAGTTTGGCTTGGAAAGAGGACTTGATCGGCTCATTGTAAATGGATGTGCAGCCTGCTCAGAGGCTGTGCAGTTCAGCTGCTCAGAGACCCGCCGCCGACACCCTGTGAGGGAAGTGGGAGCGGCTGCACGGTGCAGACGGCTGTGCCAGCCCTGAGTCCACTGCTCACTTAGTGCTCTGGGTGCAAAGATGAGAAATTATGGCTCCTGCCCCCAAAGGGCTTAACTTCAGCTGGTGAGACACACAGGGAGCTTGCCATGCCCGGGAACTGGTCTGTCATTCCATGTGCAAGGACAGGCCCAGGGTTCCTGAGTGCTGCAGACACACCCTTTGCCTTCTGCTGGCCCCAGCAGCTCTGCTCTCTGCACATCCCAACACACGCAACCTCTTCCTCCTAACCTGCTGCTGGCTCGGCTTGCTAATGTTTATTGGGCTCTGGACCATGTTAAGTGCTTAATTTTAATAATCTCTTTAGAGCCCTGTACTTTATGCAATACAGACTGTTATTTTTAATCCCATTTTGCAGTTGAGGAAACTAAAAAAATTTAATTAACTCAAAACAAAGGATGTGGCAGATCTGGGATTTGAACCCTACGTGGTCTGCCCACAGGGCATGAAGCCACTCTGTGTGCTACCTCACATGAGTCAGATGCTGCCTGCCCCTGCGTGTGCCTCACTTTGCCCCAGAGCTGAATTGTCAGGCCCTCAAGACCAATGGCATCCCCACTTCTGTCCCCCATTTTAGTCAGCTCTTGCCCATGGTCTCCTCCAGGCCGCTGGCCTCCCAACCCTCAGACCCACCAGAGAGCCTGCTCCTCCTCAGCTCCAACAGGTTATTCCGAATGGACAGCAGATGCCTATGGATCTGCCCACTGCACTGAGCACTTCCCAGCGTCCTCTCTCTGCAGGTGGCTGGAGGGGCAGGGAGGGGAGTGGGGAGAAAGGGAGATAGTTACTGAGAACCACTGCCCTCAGTCTGCTTTGCTCCCCTCTTTCAAATGGGTTTTGTTCAACTGGAACATCAGAGATTGACTTTTGAAGCCAAAATTAAACCCAGGTCTCATCCGACGCTCAGCAGGCCCCTAAGGAGCCGGGAGAGCAGCACACTTTCTCATGGTGGGGCGGGGGGTGGGACGGAAACCTAGAGGGCAGCAGGGGGAGCCCAGAGGCTTTCTCAGGCATCTGTGCCCAGGCGAATTCCCACTCGGGATGGCCCATGCCACCCAGTGACAAGGCTGAAGCTGAAGCGCCTGCCTGACAGGAGGCGCCTGGCAGGACCTGAGGGAGGGTGGAGCGCTGGGCTTCCAGGCCTGGCAGGGGAGGGGCGAAGGGCCCAGGATCCCGGCCGATTCTCACACGCGACAGCCTCATGTCCATCCCACCTTTCACTGCGCCTTTTGGTGGCAAAGAAAGTGTCACTTCTTCCCACACGATTTTGCCACAGTTCATTCCAGCACCGCTCCTCGCTCCAGCCTCCGCCAAGAAGACACTCGCAGCTGAGACACACGCGGGTCTCTGAGGCTCACTCTCCGCCTCCCAGCCCCGGCTCGCACACCCACAGGCTGCGCGCCTTCCTGAGTCTGCCCCTGAGTCTGCCCCTGAGGGCCTGGAGCCCAGGCCACGCTCCTTCACACAGGGTTTCACTTGCTTTTTTCTCTGCGGCGTTTGGAGCGGCTCCTCAGAAGCCTCAGGGGAGACTAAAAATGAGCTGCATCTCAGGGCATCAAAATGTTTGGACTCCTGGGTTCTGTTCGTTCAGTTTAATTTAACTTTCCCCGCCAGGCGCTTTTCTCTGCCACTCCCAGCTACCACCCCACACATTAGGAGACCCGTCCACACCCACCTGGGCAGGAAGACCTGGCCACACGCTAGCCTCCTGCACTGGAAGCCCACAAACACCCACCCTCTGCCAGCGAACAGACAGCATGCAGCCCATCCCACAGGAGGTGCTGCTCAGGGAGGAAAGGCGGGCCTGCAAATCCTTAGAGGACATCATGCGAAAGCCACATACGAAAGGCTGCAGAATGCATGTGCCGTCACCGGGAACTTCTGATAAAGACGCAATCAGAGCGCAAGGAAGCTGGTCAGTGGGCATCTGTGACTGGGGGAGCTGGGTGTAGGGAGCCCCAGAAGGGGACAGGGCGAGGGCAAGGGGACAGGGACTGGCCTGTGATGACACTCTCCTAACTGGGAATTTACCGGAACCTGTTGAGTCGTCCACACATGCGGGGTAAGCATTATTGTGCCTCCATAGAGGGATCTGGCAACTAAAACCTCCTGGGCTGTCTTCTCCTTCCTTCATCCCTGGCCTTCTTCTTCTCCTTCCCTCTTTCTGTTCCTTTCAAATGCTTGCTAAACCTGAAAAATGCACTGGGCACCACAGTCATCGTGCATTCATCCATTGGAATATATTGACTGGGCATCTGCTACGCTCCAGACACTGGTGTGGGGGCGGGAGAAAGCTGTGACTAACAAGTAGCCCTGTTTTATGGAACAGTGTTTCAGTGGGACAGACAGACAGACAAATATAACCATCGCATAAGGAAACCAGGTTGCTTCAGATGGGGAAGGACTGCCCAGGGCGGAGCCTGTTCTTTGGGGCAGGTGGGGAAGGTGAGACCACAGCAGGGAGCAGCAGCCTACTGAGGGCAGGACCTGTGGCAGCCGGGGGAGAGCAGGCCAGGAAACCAGGGCCACCTGTGGGTGGGCACTTGCTCTGTGTGCCTGGGAACGAGGGACAGGGAGGCCAATGCAAGTCGAGAAGGGGGTGCCCCAGGAAGAGGGAGGCAGGGGCCTCCTAGCTGCCATCAGGACTCTGGGGTTAGGAAGAGTGGGATACACCAGAAGGCCCAGAGCAGGGGACCCAACCTGATTCCACTCAGAGGGCCCCTCTGACTGCTGAGCACGGCTGAGGACTGTGAGCCCAGAGGCTGCCAGGATGGGCATCTGGGCGGGAGAGGGGTTGCTCTCTTGACTGGCACTATGGATACAGTGCTGTGTGCTGAGAAATGAGGTCTATTTTGAAGGTAGGCCTGACAGGATTTGCAAATAAAGAGCTCACAAGTCACCTGGCCAGTTTGGCTCAGTGGATAGAGCATTGGCCCATGGACTGAGGGGACCCAGGTTCGGTTCCAGCCAAGGACTGTATCTGGGTTGCAGCTTGGTCCCCGACCTAGTTGGGATTGGTGTGGGCAGGAGGCAGTGAGTCAATGTTGCCTCTCTCATAAAGATGTTTCCCTCACTGTGTCTCTCCCCTCCTTCCACTCACTCTAAAAATTAATGGAAAAAAATCCTCATGTGAGGGTTATGTATATAAAAAAAGAGCTCTTACAAGCTGAAAGGATTAGTGCCCAGGTGGAGGAGACAGAGCTGTGATGCTCTTGGAGACAATGAACGCATGTTGTGCTTTTACTGCTAAGCACAGCGGTGACTCCTGCAGCTCCTGGTTGATGCTGTGATTGTCACCGTGGGAACACGGAGCGTGGGAAATTACAGACGGGAAGATGGAGGCTCCCAAGAGATTAAGCAACTTGCCCAAGGTCAAGCCTCTAGTGAGCGGCAGAGTTGGGATTTTAGCGCAGTCAACTAACCCAATTCAGGCCCTGCTTTCCTAACCACTCTGTTCCCCAGCCATGTCCATGGAGAGGTGGAGTGTACACATGGAGCGTGTACATGGAGAGCTGGTGTGCACGTGGAGGGCTGGGTGTGCACATGGAGAGCTGGGTGTGCACGTGGAGAGCTGGGTGTGCACGTGGAGAGCTGGGTGTGCACGTGGAGAGCTGGGGTGTGCACGTGGAGAGCTGGG
>PVJC01013987.1:0-37124 GCA_004026665.1 Murina feae | reverse complement strand
CAACCAAGGTATATGCCCTTGACCAGAATGGAACCTGGGACCTTTCAGTCTGCAGGCTGACGCTCTATCCACTGAGCCAAACCAGTCAAGGCAGTTAGGGCTTTTTTAATGAACATATTTCAGAAGTAAAATTTCTTACCTCAATGTTGCAGAGGCACTCTTCTAACTTGGTAACAACTTCAGAAAATTCAGGTCTCCCCTGTAAAATAAAGAAAGGACTTGTCTCCCCAAAGAATAAAAGAGAGGCAACACTGCTTGGATTTTAAAATAGGGTATTTGCATTTGTAAAGAATGAGATAAACAAAAATGTATATTTGTATTTAAAATACGCTTGTATTGAAGTGTTAATTGAATGTTCCTTTGCTGTTCAGGGAGGGATGTTGAGTCTCCTGATAAGAGTTTTAAGTCAGAATTTGCAACTACATTCAGATAATAAAATAGTGGAAAAGCTTTAATTAGCTTTGCATGTTTTTAAATGGCAGGTTTTCCTCTTCAAAAGGAAAGAATAAAGTGAATACTAAAAACTGTTAACTATTTCTGTGCCTTCTACTGTCCAAGTCTCTATAGGAAAAGAATTGCTAAAGCTAATTTTATAATTAGCTTCACTTTTGAAAATACCATCTCAGATTCAAAGCTCAGATCAATAGAAAACTCATGACTATGTCCTATTTTATGGGTTTCAGATAAACTTTCTATCTTCAAAAAGTGCCATGAAGGACACTGTCCACTATGCACCTCTGTGTCTGATGAGTTTGGTTAAACAAACATTTATCATAATCTGATTATATTTCATGCTTTGTTCTAGTTGCTAGGATTATAAAAGTGATTAAGGAACTATGAAAAAAAATCTTGTAATTTTTGAGAATGTTGATCTCTTCTGAAGAAATTATATACCTACTTTGTCAGGTCCTATGGACCACATAACCTATCATTTCTCCTTTTATGAAACTTTCACTGCCGGGAGGTAGATAGCCCAATTTAACATTCAGGTGCAATAACCAACTAATTTAGATTTTTAGTAGAACATTTTCTCCCTTAATATCTAACTCTCCCCCGAGGATACTACTTCTCGACAGCCCTCCCAAGTGGAAGCTGTTTTCTCTTGCATATTCCTTGTACCTCTACGTTGGTGGGGGCTGTGATGGAGCGAATGTGGGTCTTTGTCTTCCTCACTTTCAAATGCTTTCTCCTCTAAAAACTACCAGTTTTTTTCAGTTATTCTGTTGAGTCACTCTCCCTCATTCTTTGAAGGTTTTAATGCCACTGCTCAATATCATGCTCTTAGTGTTTTATTATCCACACTAGAGGCCCAATGCAAGAAATTCGTGCAAGTTTAGGCCTGCCTTCCCCCGGCTGCTGGCACTGGCTTCCCGCTGGCACCCAGGACCGGACCCGGACATCCCTCCAGCTGCCCGCAGGCACTCGGTACCCGGGCTTCCCTCACAGCCCCAGCTTCATCCAGAAGGTCATCCAGAAGGACATCTGGAAGGACGTCCAGTCTAATTAGCATATTATGCTTTTATTATTATAGATAGATAATTATTACAATGGCCTGACCTCTGGGTTCCTTGGTCTCTTTTTTTGCAATGATCTGATCCTCCACCTTCCCTTAGTCCCTTAGCTCCCTTGGCAATAATACCACTAGGCCCTGTTCCTAACAGTGCTGTATAGCCCTCCTTGTACTCTGTCCTCTCAAGCTCCCTCAGATCACTCTCTGGGCTCTATGTCCTTTCTTTCTAACTCACTTCTTCTGGAATCACGGTGCCAAAAATCTTTGACCACACAAACCATCTTATCAGTTAAAAAAAACACAACACAACCAACTTTTTATTATGGCCATTTTCAAATACACCCTAAAGTAGGAAAGAAGAGTACAATAACTCCCCCCATGTATATGTTATTCAAACTTAAAAACCATGTTTCTGCTAATATTGTTCCATCTAGCTATCTATTGTCTAATCTATATTCCCTGGTTTTTGTTGTTGTTGTTCATTCTGCTATCTTGTCACTTCACTCACTCACCTCATTTTCTCCCTTTGCTTAGATTTCATTGACAATCATAATCAGTCTCTTGCACACAGCCTCAACTTCCTTTCCTTATCATTTATTTTGTACACTACTGGAAAAATCTCCATGTTAATCAAATACATCTTGATTGGTCTTTCTTCAAAATCATGACCCTCTAACTACAAGTGGACCCTCAGTACAGCCTAGAGAGCCTTCTACATATTTCTAGCTTACTCTCACACTCCACATGGCTATTTTGTACCTTCCCCTCTTTCCTCAAACCTCTAGTTCCCACTCCTATATTGACCACCGCCTATGTCTAAGCCCACATAATCTACTTTCACTTCTATTTCGATAGATGCACTTTGCCTACTTCTATCCAATTCCTTCATTGTGTAGTAGTTCTTTACTAAAGGACATTGCTCTAACAATAATTCTCCCTTTTTTGCATCATTAATGTTCCCTTTCTATTATTTAATCCCATCAACAGACATACTATAAATTTGCCCCAGTTAAAAACCATAAACAGCAATAAGATAAAACTCTTGACTCCACTTCTGAAGCTATTATTCCATTTTTCTGTTTACCAAACTTGCTCTAAAGTCTTGCCTAAATTTACAGTTTCCTATTCGCCTCCTTCTATTTGTCCTCTATCTCAATTAATCAAGCTTTCTTCTATTACACTCCACTGAAACTGCTCTTGTCAAAGACACAAAGACCTACCTCCTTATCACTAAATTTAATGGTTAAGTGTCAATGCCCATCTTACTTGAAACAGCAGTAAATACAAATAATCATTCATTTGTCCCTGCAATATCTTCATTTGAATTTGAGATCATCACTTTCTTATCATGTGTCTCCTCTCTCACTTGCTATTTCTCAGTCTTCTCTTTCGGTTTCACTTCCCTTTATCCTTAAATTTTGGCTTGTAACAGAACTCAGTCTGGAAGTCTTTTTTCCTCCCTCTAGAGTTAATTTGTTGAATATTTAATTCTGTCTCATGGCTGCATAAAACAACTCCCAAATCTTTACATCTAGCCCAGTATTCTCCCTTCGACTCTAAACTTATACATGCAATTTCTTGTATTCCTAGTCTTCCCTACTTCAGCAAATGCAATTCCATCCTTTCACTTGCAGAGCTCCCAAACCATATGATAATCTCTGAATTCTCTCTGTTATATTCTTGCCTCTAATCTATCAGCAAATCATACTCACTCTGCTTCAAATGTATGCAGAATCTGAATGGACAAGCTATATATATATATTCAACCTTGTCCCATACAAGTATAAACTCTGGACAAAATGCAAAAAGATAGCTACTTGAAGGCAGTAGAGTGAACAAACATAGGAAGATTCTGGAAGAAAGTCAGTTGGAAGTAATATATGCCTACATCACAAAATATTGTAACAGATAAATGAAGTGCTCTAAGTGTTTAGTAAATGTTAAATCTCACCATTATTTTGATGCCGTTTTAATCCTCTAATGAAATACTAACACCATTGTAATCTGATGTTTCATAAAAGGCCATTCACCTATAACATTGTCACTGATTGATTAAAAAAATTTGAAGCAAATTGTAATAAAAATCCTCTACCCACATGATAAGATAGTTTGAAATAAAATATAAATAAAACACAAAATCATTCATTTTTGTCATCCATTCAATAAGTGTTTGTTGGAAAATTTCTGTGGAACAGGGACTGATCAAGACCCTAGAGATAGAGCAGTGGAAAACAATAAATCCCTGCCCATTCTATGAAGGGACATAAACAATAAACAGATAAATATAAAAGGACGCATTAAGTCACTGGTGATAAGTTCTATGGAATAAATAAAGCAAGAAAGAGAGCAGACAGAATTAACTTGGGGGCTCTGAATATGGTGGACAAGGTGAAGGTGAAGACACTGGTCAATCCATGTGGAGAGAATGGCAAATGCCAAGTCCCTGAGGGATGGTGTGCTGGGCCTAAGGAAGTTAGCTGGTCAAGTACTAATGAGTGTGTCCTGGAGGTGAGCTCTCTGAAGTCATGGTCAAATACTTTAATAGTCTGGTTTAAATTCTATACAAATTAGGGATTCTAGCTACTTATTTGGCATCTCTGGAGAACCCAAGATGCTCTTTGAAAGGGAAAAAAAAATGCTTAAAACTTTTTTTAAAAAAAGGCTTCATGAGCTAAATATATTGAAATGATGGATAAAAATGCCAACATTATGATGTGCATTATTCTTTGCTTTCAGGTGGATGGCTCATACTCTTTGCCATCATGCTGCGGTTGGTGGCGGCTTGCCCTGCATCATGTTCGGTGTGCACCAAAGATGTAACCCTCTGTCACCAGCTAACCTATATAGTAGGTAATAACACCAATGACTACAAAGCAGTGTTCAGTGTACCTGGCAAATTCATTGCCATGCTTTCAATGTACTAACTGCTTTCTGGGCTCAGCCTAAAGAGATAAACTTTTAAAGAGAAGCCATTCACAGTGACTAAAGACTGATACCATTATTTTATTTTCCCATTCTCGGTGGTTTCAACCAAACTAAAGGCTTCCAGAGGCAATTGATATAATTAGCTATTGTAAGAGAATACCACCATTTCATATAGCTATACTTTTCCTTTTAAAAAAAAATAGATCACTTTAATTATACTTTTGTTCACACTTTGTACAGATTTGAACTCTACCACTAGCTGGAAGAAATGTCAATGAATCAGAAACCCGAAGTGCAATTGTTCAGCATTAGTAGGATTAAGTGATGTACCAGCAAAATAGATTATTATCAAAGTGCATCTAATTTGGAAAGTCTAGTCTTTTTTCATTGGTGGTAAATGAGCTGTAGAAATGCTAACAAGATATGCTGCCTGTGTTCATTACATATTGCTTGCTTAAGTCAACAATTTAATAAGACACCTTATTAACAAATTTGAAGAGAATGTGATTTACATCCTGATATCCAAGAAGAGAGAAACACGTTATAAATTCCACCAGTGAAACATTTTCAGGAATAAGTCTGAGTTAAGATTGAGTGGAAGAGAATGATTTCTTTCATTTCTAAAATGGGAATTAAGAGGTAGCTGTTATTGCCATTCCTGACAGGAGAGAGAGACAGTTTCAAGGCTAGTTGGTTGGACAGTGTTTCCAGTCAGCACTGAATACATTTAAACAATAAACTTCCACCTTCTCAATTGGATTTCCTGACTTCAATATATATATATATATATATATATATATATATATATATATATATACACACACATATATATATATATATATATATACACTTTTTTTTTACCAGAAATAGCTGATGTTTATAAGAAACAAATAGTGCTCATTTACATTGCTGCACCTCTGTATCATCCTTCTCATTTACAGAATGCCAAAACTGTGAAGTTAAATTTCATAAACAGAGAAGTAAATGGATAACTTATGAGTGGAGCATCCAGCTAGTCCTAGACAAGAATTAATTGACAGAATCAATAGTCTGTTCCCTCAGAGTCCACAGAGCCCTAGAGGACTGAGATTCCTTAGAAACTAAAATCCTTCAAACCATATCAAAAGCAATGATGAAACAAAATGCCAAACTGGCCAGAATTAATTAGAATTCAAATAATCAGTAATACATGCTAAAAAACAAACAAACAAAACCATAACTTAAGGTTGTTTCTGCTGAGAAGCTGGGAGAAATTCTTGCAAAGGCGGCACTGTGAAAATCCTTTGTCTTTTATATTTTTTAATCTCTTTGTTTCAGGAATACAGTCATCAGGGAATTGTGATTTGCTTCTCTCCTGGTTGATTGTTCTAATATCACCTGTAGACCTCCCAGGGACAATGGGCCCTTCCATCCTTATGACACTGTCATTTGCAGTCAAAACAATGTTAGCATGATAAAGATGTGTTACAATAATTCCTGATTATAATATATCTTTATTGAGTTAAAACGCTTTGATTTCTAATGACAGAGCAGTGATGGCTCAGAGGTGATTATGGGGAAGGGATTGAACAGTTGGAAGCCCTGAGTACCACCTGTCATCACATGACGGACTTTATTGGAGGGGGCAGATATTAGACAGGAGGCCAAGATGGCCCAGACTATAATGAGAACCCCGCTGACAGATCCTCGGGTTTGCCTGGAGAGAAGGTAGATCCTTTACCAAGTTGCCAACGTTTAGCCTGGAGCTAAGAAAGCAGACACCGAGGCTCCTTCTCAGTCCCCGCCCCCACCCGCTAAGCATACCTTTGTGTTCGAGAGAAAACAGACTGACTTCACAGCATAAATACACGTCACCAGGGGAAAACTGGCCAGCAAGCTCAGACATGGCCTGGGCTCTTGGGTGAACCAGTACTGGGCCAGCGGGCTGGGGCAGTGCTCACAGGGAGGAAGCCTGAAAAGCCACCCTCAAAAAAACCATCGACGACGATAATTCCAAACAATGAATTCACTTTGACGTGTGTAAAGGAACAGATGGGTTTCTGTCTCTCAAATAAACATGTCACCGTAACAAAGAATATAAAAAGCCATCATTCTGATGAAGAGCCCAGTTTCCCCTTCAACTGAGAAATCAGAGGATCGTTTCCACGTTGTGTGTGGTTCTGACCCAGGTGATAAGACTGTGCACAGGGTATTGATTATCTTTGCTCTCCACTGTCCTCCCCGCGCGCCTAGGTGTATCTTGCCTCTCTAGCCTGTGCTTTTCTTCCCCCACAGCAGCCCCTGTGACCACCAGAGTTTTGATCAGCACGGATGGGTCCCTCTCCTCTATAGAGAGCGCCAATCTGTCCCTCTTGTTCAACCTGGCCCTGCTCTCCTTGAGCAGAAACGGCATCCAGGACGTCCAGGAGGACGCCCTGCAAGGCCTCTCGCAGTTGCGGACGCTGTTGCTGCAGCACAACCAGATCTCCAGCGCTTCGCTGCCCGACGAGGCCTTCAGCAGGCTCCGCAGTCTGCAGGTGCTGGCGCTGAGCAACAACGCCCTCCGCACCCTGCGAGGGGCCTGGTTCCGAAACACCCGGGACCTGACCCGGCTCCAGCTGGACGGCAATCAGATCACGAACCTGACAGACGGTGCTTTTGGAGGCACGAATCTGCGCAGTCTCAGGCATCTGGATTTGTCGAACAATTTCATTTCCTACATCGGGAGAGACGCGTTCAGGCCCCTGCCCCAGCTGCAGGAAGTGGACCTTTCCCGGAACCGGCTGGCCCAGATGCCCGATGTGTTTACTCCCCTGAAGCACTTAATCCTCCTAAGCTTGGATAAGAACCAGTGGAGCTGCACTTGTGATCTCTACCCGCTGGCCCGGTTTTTAAGAAGCTACATGAAGTCTTCTGCTCGCAAGCTCAGGAACGCCAAGGACCTCAGCTGCCAGCCATCTCCCGCGGCTGTGGCCGGTGCCAGGAGCTTGCTGAGGCTGTCTGACACCAACTGCGCTGCCAGGGCTTCCAACCTCACTCTGGTTCTAAAGGACAGGAGTCCCCTCCTCCCCGGGCAGGACGTGGCCCTGCTGACCGTCCTTGTCTTTGCAGGTAGGCTGGGAAGAAGTGTACCCTGCTCTCCTCCCTCCTCTTGTCCACATTCTTGACGTACACTAAGCGATGCCTTGCTCAGGCAATCAGGAAAAGCAGGGCTCCTGGAAGGGAGAATGTACCAGTAGATGTAGGAGGATGTTAGCTGACTTGGCACAGGTTACACAGCTTTATGTTGCAGAAAAGCTGTCTAACATAAAGGAAACAACCTTGCACCAGAATTCAAGAGCTCCAGTCTCGGCATAACTAGCGCTGTGATCCTGAGTAAGTTCACTTGCTATGTAGACTGCAGTATTTTTTGTAATGAGGGACTAGTGTCTACAGTTTATCAGTCCTCCACACACCAAAGGGGACTGGTGTATGCATTAAGATGCTGGGAAAGAGGAATTAATAAAATTATGAGACGTAGTTTCTTTCTTCAAGGCACTCTCATATGTGTGCCCCTCTGTGTTGTGGTAAGATTCAGTGGGCTTTGCCAAGTGCATGAGGGGATGCTATTATGACCATCACTGCACCCTGCTCCTCGGTGGTCAAACAGCACAGTGATGAAGCACATGAGCTCTACAGTTGGGCTGCCCAGGTTTGCCTCTTGGCTCTGCTCTTACTTGCTGTGTGGCTTTGGGCAAGATGTTTGACCTCTCTGTACCTTGGATTTCTCCAGTTTGTGGTTTTGAAATACAAGATTTCTGTTTGTCTCTTTCTAAAACTTGGTCCATACCTTCACAGACTGACGGAGGGGAAAATATTCACCACTTTAAAATTTATGGTAATTAAAAAAAATTAAATCATGCATCAGCTGTCATTACATCTCACTGAATGAAGGCTATAAGGTGATTCTTGGTGTCATTAGTGGAAGACCAAACCTGCGTGAGATTTCTGGAGTTATCTATCTCACTGTGTGTTTTCCCCCTATGCTTGCAGTGCATGGTAAAACCCTCTGCACCTCTGGTAACCATGGTGATGTGTGTGTGTGTGTGTGTATGTGTGCATTTGTGTGTTGGGAGGAGGGGAAGTGGGCTCTCCAAATCTGGAATACCAGGGACCTGCATACAGGACTGGAATGATGTATTTTGAATATGAACTTTAAATAATCATTCCATAGCAGATTTCCAGCAAATTAATTGAACATCAGGTTTTTAACTTCGAAGTTATACTTATAATCAGGAGAGGTGGAGACCAGCACCAGGTCTAGACAAAGGAAGTGCCACTAGCGGCAATCAAACTCACTCAGAAGTCAATTTAAATCCTCTAAGAAAGATAAATTGTTTTAAAAACTATGCAGCCATGTCAGTAATTACGTGTGCTAAGAAATAATTTACTATAAAAGAGAAACAATAGGGCAGTGGATAGTTTTTCCTTAAACGTGCTTCTTAGAATACTAGTGCTAGAAAGTAATTAATAGATATTGCAATAAAAACAAACACAGATGCACATATAAGCACATTTGTTGTGGGGTTTAAATAGGTTTGGGCAACACTGGATTAAGCAAAGTGCAATGGGCTTCTTTTCTGCAGCATTTCCCAGGGCCTTTCCTCTGCTAATGAGCATCAGGAATCTAAGAGGAAGATATAATGCAGAGCATTGCCCAAACTTATTGACCATAAACCCTTTTTGTCACAGAGGATTTCACTGAATTACGTTTTGTAAGACATCGTTTTGGAAATATTATAACAATGGTAATTTTGAATATCTTTTAAGTGTCTATTTTCAGAGAGGATTCTGCTAAAAGTTAACAACTCTGCATTAGTGTAGAGAAAGATACAAATTCTAAGGATTCCAAAGATTTTGTCAAAATGATAGGCAGCTTAATATGCACGAATAAATTCAGATAAATTATAAATATAACTACATGCATGTTGTGTTATAGTGTGAAATTATAATTTCCATTGAGTAGTTGTTAAAGATACTGTATTGAAAATACATTCTTCTTTTACAAAACTCTGACTTTAATATCCGTTTATTCCATTAAGATTCTAGTCCTTCTGAAGTAAAAGTGTGGTCACTTATCCATAACTCTAGATTGTGGCAAAAAAGACTTAGAATGCTATTTTGGTCTCTGATTCAATTTTCGTCCTCAGTTATAGATAAATCATCATAGTTAATAATAATATAAGTAATAAGATCAGTTAATTTAAAACCAATAGGTGTTTATTTGGCACAGAATTCTGACATCTGGACACTTCTTATTCTGTCTCCTGATGGATAAACAGAAAAAGCTTTCATGAAGCTATAGCGTGGTTTTAATACTTCAGTGAGAACTTATCATTAATTTTGGTTTTTATTTTGTTTCATTTTTCCAACTCAGAAAGATTGTCAGAACACTTTTTAAAAATAGCAACAATGCCCATGGCAATGAAAACTCAACCATCTTCTTAATATCATGTTCAGTCTGCCTGCAAGCTTCGTTGGCTGCTCTTGCTCCCTGCACAGACAGAAAATAACCAAACATGTCCAGTGATGCAGCACTAACATCAACAGTTCTTCCTTTGCCAATCAGACACAATTAGAGGGGAAACTTTACCCTATAATCAGATTATGGCGACTCCATTTCAATGTCTGATGTATATATTCAAGACAATTTAGGTATTTATTTTCTTTGTTATTTGGTTTCATACCTGCATTAGTCATATGCTCTTTATGATTTGTTCTTTTTTTTGGAATTTTTTTTACCTAACAGCTAACTGTTGTAGGACATATAGGGTAATTCAAAACTCAAATAACAGCAGCAGCAATCGTAAGTATAATCTACTCATTGAACTTTACTATATCAAAACACTGGATGAAACATGCCACATACATTAATCATTTAATCTTTGGGTGGTAATAATTATCCTCATTTGGCAGAGGAGGAAAATAAGGCTCAGAGAAGTTAGAAAACTTGCCCAAGAAAAGTGTCAGAACAAAGCTTTGAATCCTGAGTTTTCTTACTCTGTGAGAGAGACAGTGTATTGGAAATTATATTATTTTCATACATTTTTAACATATGAAAACCGAAGTCCTCCTTTGGAATAAATCAAACTCCAGGAACTGGCAATAAAAGCATTCTGATCTAGCTTTTGCTACTACTTTCCAAAAATGTCTCTTTACTAGAAATTATATTATTTCAATATGTTATAGCACTCTCTGAGACTATCTAATCTAATAAAAGAGTAATATGCAAATTAACCCTCACTCCGTCACACCTAAGCCATGCCCACCAGCCAAGTTATGCCCATCAGCCAATCAGAGCGACTATATGCAAATTAACCAAGCCAAGATGGTGGCCAGCAGCCACGGAGCTAGAGCAAACAGGAGGCTTCATTGCACCAGCGATGGCGGAAACTTCCTGCCTCAGCCGGCTGTGGCCTCCACTCAAGGCAACAAAGTTTCAATTATAGAAGATAAATAAACCCCAGAAACCTGCTTCCAGCCAGCCTTGCTGGAACATTGGGTCAATGGGAGCCATGGCCAGCCTGCAAAGAGCCATCAGCCCCTCACCCAGGCTGGCCAGGCACCCCAGGAGGACCCCACTTCCTGAAGGGACTGTGGCCAGCCTGAAAATGGCCCTCAGCTGCTCACCCAGGCTGGCCAGGCACTCCAATGGGAACCTCACCCTGATCTGGGACACCCTTCAGGGCAAACCAGCCAGCCCCCACCCATGCACCAGGCCTCTATCCTATATACTCCTATATAATAAAAGGGTAATATGCAAATTGACCCTAACAGCAGAACCACTGGGAATGACTGGTCACTATGACACACAGTAACCACCAGGGGGCAGATGCTCAATGCAGGAGCTGCCTCCAGTGGTCAGTGTGCTCCCATAGGGGGAGCTCTTCTCCGGCACAAGCTAGGCTGACGGCTGCCAGTACAGCAGTGGTTGTGGGAGCCTCTCCTGCCTCCTCAGACGCTTAATGCAGGAGCTGCCCCTGGTGGTCAGTGCACTCCCAAAGGAGGAGCTCTGCTCAGCCATAAGCCAGGCTGATGGCTGCCAGTACAGCGGTGGTTGTGGGAGCCTCTCCTGCCTCCTCAGCAGTGCTAAGGATGTTCGACTGCAGCTTAGGCTTGCTTCCTGCTGACAAGTGGACATCCCCCAAGGGCTCCCAGGCTGCCAGAGGGATGTCTGACTGCCATCTGAGGCCTGATTGCCCAGGTAGTGGGCAAAAGCCAGCAGGTGGACATCCCTTGAGGGGTCCCAGACTGCGATAGGGCACAGGCTGGCAGAGGGACCATGCCCCTCAGTGCACAAATTTTTGTGCACCGGGCCTCTAGTATCCTATATAATAAAAGAGAAGTATGCAAATTAGTAATCCCTCTGCTACACACAAGCCATGCCCACAAGCCAATGAGGAGTATGCAAATTAACCCAACAAATATGGCGAGTAATTTGAATACACAGAGTGGGAGAGCTAGCAGCTTGGGGGGACATGGCTCTCTTGTTCACCAGAGGGAGAGCAGAACAGGAGATCCAAAGGCTTGGGAGGACATGGCTCCCCTTGGTCAGGGAAAATCCTGAGCATGGGGAGCACCAGGAATGCTGGGAATCATAGTTCTGATGGCAGCCTCAGGACTGGAAGTGGAAGCCCAGAGAGCAGAGAGCACCAGGAATGCTGAGAATTGTAGTTTTGATGGCAGACGGGTCTCCTAGATATTAGAGCAAAGTGAGCCTAGAGCAGTTGGGGATGGAGGGAAAGCAAAGGTGAGAGACATAAGTAAAATCAGAGTGTCTAGGAAAAATTAAAGGGAAGATATCCTAAAACTTCCAGGAAATCTCTACCAATGGAGCAAAGAAAAAAATATGTTTTATTATTCTGTCAGCAAAAAAACAAACTGGGTTAAGGGTCTCAGATAATTTGCTCATATGATTTAAAGACAGAAACTCCTGGATTGGAGAGGGCTTCCCTGAGGGCTCCCAGATTGGAGAGGGTGCAGGTTGGGTACCCCCTCCCCCACCCCAGTGCACAAATCTTCATGCACCGGGCCTCTAGTTGTCAAAAAAATTAAAATGAAACTTATAAGACCTCAAGATCTAGTAAACTACACAAAGTTTGGAGGATTTTACCAGAAATTGTCATTCTTTTGGCTAATCTTTATCTTTAACAGAGGAAAAAGGAAATAATCATGTCTGACACCTTCCTTTTTTTTTTTTCACCTTCAAAAAATATCAATGTTTCCATTAAAGTTGTCTGTCATGGATAGAACCTGGCATGATGCAATGAGACTAGAAAATGGAATTTACAGAAAATGGAATCCTCTGGGGAAATTGACTTGCCCAAGGTCACACAGTAAGTTATAGGCAGAGCTAGATTTAGGATACATTGCTCCTAAATCAATCAATACTGACACCATGTCCTCCTGATCACCATTCTGGGGATTTGTAAGATTAGACCACTTAGCACTTTTCATTATTAGAATTCATAAACAGAATTCCTCTGTTTATTTAAGAATATTCAATAAACATTTCTGGAGTTCCTTAACTGTGCCAGAGTTATGAACACTGGAGATACAATGTTGAATAAAATAAAATGTTCATTTTCTCACAGTGCTTACTTCTAGCAGGGAAAAACAGACAGTGAACAGGAAAGTAAGTGAGCAGAATAATTTTATACTGTTTTAGATGCTCAGATTAAAGGAAATCACTGTGATATAGAGGGAGCCTCGGTATAACCCATAGGCTTTAATTTGAGCATCTAGGTGATTGATGATGCCATTTGCTGAGATTGGAAACAGCAAGGGAGAAACAGGTTAGACTCCACACTTGAGTATGAGAAACATCAACTTTAAAATTTTATTCCGAGGATAAGCTAGACCTACATAGGACAAGAAACAACAGTTCCAGGCTTTTTAACTTAGATGTTAATCATTTTGTTGTGGAAGTTCATAGAAGGGAGGGATTTTTGCAAGATTAAAAAATAGAAAACATGTCAATACATTTGGAGGTATTGATTTAGATTTTAAAGGGTCACTAAAATTCAAATAAACAGAGGGAGGAGAAAGTATCACAAGCATCCCCAAGAGCATACACAAAGGCTTAGAAGCACATTTTAAGACTAATAAGTTGAAGAGTTTGAATGTGAAAAGTAAGGAGACACAAGGCTCGGGAGGGAGGCCGTAGCCTGTTGGCCTATTGTACCAAGTCTTGAATGTCAAGGAGTTTGGCCTTTTGTAGTTGGAAGCCAGTGAAAGGATTCTGAGCTGGGGGCGAACTTTAGGGATGCTCAGAATACGGTAATACCAGGTAGAGTCAGACTTTCTTTTTGAGGAGGATCATGTTATATGATCATTTCGGTGTATATCCCTTCAGGGACTACTTTAGAGATTGGCTGTGGGATTGAGAAATAGGAAATTTGGAATTAAACTGGTTTCCACAGGCAGGAAAAGAATTCTAATGCAGGACTTATAAATCAAGTGAATTTCAGTCCATGTAAAAAGCCTTTGGTCCCCCCAGCCTGCATGGCTCAGTGGTTGAATGTTGATCTATGAACCAGTAGGTCACGGTTCAATTCCTGGTCAGGGCACATGCCTGGGTTGTGGGCTCAATCCCCAGTGTGGGCCGTGTAGCAGGCAGCTGACCAATGATCCTCTCTCATCATTGATGTTTCTCTCTCTCTCTCCCTCTCCTTTCCTCTCTGAAATCAATATATATATATATATATATATATATATATATATATATATATACCTTTTTTTCTACCAAAGGCATTACTAATGGTAATGTTCTTTTTTTTTTATCTCTTTAAATAGACACGAAGTAAAGATCCAAATGAGAAAACAGAACATATCCATAACATCACCTTTGTCTGAACTGACATTTTTCCACATGGCGATAGATCTCCCATCCACTCAGATGCCTATTAGGCCATCAGCCTTGATATCTATGGATTTCACATTTGGTGATTTCTATGTTTCTTCCTATGATGTTATCTTTTAATGGTCTCTCTATTTGTCGCAGGGGCTGTTGGTCTCACTTGCCTAGGCTTAGTTGTGTTTAACTGGAAAATCCAACAAGGCAGAGCAAATGAACACACGTCAGAAAAGCTTTGTTGCAGAACCTTTGGTGAATCCCTGTGCACTCATGAGGCAAGGAATTACCACGCTAAGGGATACTGTAACTGCCACTTAACCCAGGAAAAGGAGATAAAGGTCATGTCCATCGTGGGGTCCAGAAGGGAAATGCCACCTTTCCAGGGAAGCAGCCATCAAGCATCACTGACCCCTGAGTCCACAGTCCTTGATGAACCACTTAGAAACCTGAAAGGGAAGGATCAGGAGTCCGTTGGCCTCGGTGGCAGATTGCTGCAGTCAGGATGCTCAGCGCCTCCTGGGAACACGGCAGTTTTTAATGAAGCAGCAGGCTTACTCACAAGACACTGTCCAGAGAGAGCTGAAAATCTAAGGGACTTTGAGCCTAGGGAAGTCCGAGCTTGGACGCTTCCACAGCGCGTAGCAAGAACAATAGGTGAGTTGTCTTGTTTGAGAAAATCGCACTCCATTTAAATTCCTCTGAAGCAGGTAGCCTCTTTGGATTTCCTCCACAGGAGAATAAAAATCAATGTAGCACAGGTCTATTCCTTTTCTTAAAAAACTGTGTCTGTGCATGTGTGCGTGCATGTATGTGTTTGTGCATGTATATGTTTGTGCGTGTGTGTGTGCATGCATGCATACATGCATGTGTATGTGTTTGCGCATGCATGTGCATTTGGGGTGAGACAACTCCCCACCCTCACAGCAGCTGAGAGCACTTCCTGTGCCTGTAGTAAGGAGAACTTTGTGATCCAATACCTAACAATGTCAAAAAAAATAAAAGAACCCTTTTAAATAGCAATAGTGCTGTTAAGATTTATGGGAGGCTGAATATTGGCTTCCATTCCAACATCCTTCGAGCTCTAATGCCAATTCTGCAGTAAGCAACCTTCCCAGAGCATGACATGTTAGAAGAATGGGCCTTCTCATGCTAGTGATTCATTTCAGGAATGATGTCAAGACACATACTTTGCTTGCTGAGCTGTCAGCGATGATAACTTCCCAGTCCAGGGAAAGTCAGGACTTAATTCATTGCCCCATGTTGGGAGCCAAGCGAATCTGGCCGTGACATCTCCCCACTGTACATGGGCGATGTCAATATTTAGGTGGAGGCAATGAATTAAATGCCTTCCCTTTTCTTCCTGAATAGTAAGGCGATGCTTTCAGGCTCAGCAGTGAAAACTTTGACAGCTGCTCTGTAAAGAGGCTCCTGTCATTTATCTGAATTGGTTTACAACAAGCAGAGCTTTCTCTCAGAATCTGTATGACAAGGTACTCGGTACACCAAGAAATTCCTGCCATGGGGATCTGGGCCTAAGGATGGATTTGGGAACAAAGTGAAAAGAAATAAAACTGGATGTTATTTCACGTGCAGCATAAGGCAGGGTGTGAATTTATTCCATTGCGTTCCCAGATTCTAGTTTTTACTAGTTTCTGGGGACCGATGATTTGACTCAAAAGAGGAATGGCTGAGGAAAGAAACATCTGCCATAAAAATCAGATCAGATTGGTTTATTTTATAAAGAAAATAAGCTCTTAGCCTTTTGATAGAATCATACCTTAGCCATATGTTTCATTTTAAGCTTTGCCCAAGGCCTTAACTTCTCTGTGGGAAAATCATACCTCAAAGGGAATATGGCCCCTTAATCATTTAACACCCAGTCCCCTGTTTCACAAGGAGAACATGGTTGGCCAGACGAATATGATTACTTTTAAGAAAGATTTGAAATCCTGTTACATGCCAGGCCTTGTATGAAAGCTGGAGAGGACAGGTATGTGAGGAGAAAGTAACCAAGGCCATGTCCACCCCAGAGCAGGCATCAGGAAGAGGCGACCGATGGTGCCTTGTAGTGTGGAAGCAGAGAATTATCATGTTTCAGAGGCAGAGGAGACTTCAGAGACGGTCTGGCCAAAGAGTTCTTTCTATTTATCTCTGAGTCATAGAACTCTTGTTAGAATCTGATAAAACCTCAAACTCTTTCTCTGGAATAATTTCATACCCACATAAATTTTATGCTGCATAAAGTTGTATCCACATAAAGTTCCCATCTAGTATCATCTTCTGATATCCAGACATTAAGTGGCTTCTCCAAGGTCACTCGGGAAGCTGAAGGCAGACTTTTGATGATATTCGATGCTAGTCTGAGGCATAGTTCACCTCCCCCTTTCTATCAGCGAACAGAAATACTTCCTCTGTATAAAACCAACAATTTCACAAAATTGAAAAAGTATACTGATAAGATGTAATGTTAAACTTAATATGCACTGTGGTTAAGAGGATAGGGTCTAGTGAGGGACAGACCTGGGGCCAGTTGTGTCCATATCATTAAGTTGACATGTGATGGGCAGAAACCATCCAACCTCTCTAAGCTTTTCCTTTTTCTTCATTTGTAAAAGTGATAGGTTAATAGGATTTGTCCAATGGATTAAGATTCTCCTATTAAATGAAATAATGAATTTCCAGTATTTAGTGCAATGCCTGACTCTTAGTATTGTTTTTGTCATCAATATTATTTAATATGTGTCATTAACCTGCACCATGTAAAAGTTCCAGACAGAGATTTTTGTAACACAGATTAGGCCATATTCTAGAATTATTCCTGTAACAAATATTTAGGGAATAGTGCATTAAGTGTTGGGATATTAAGCAGTTTTTGATTGATCCAAGAGCATCACAAGTATTTTTCTTTTGTTGTTGAAACGTAAAACTTCAACATTATTCAATATTGTATTACATTCTTTCTAGTATTTCATTCCAACTGAGAAATGAATGCATAAAAAATTACTACAGCTATTTGAAAAGGATTTAAGATTTAAGTATTATTCACATTTAAAACTAACTTAACAACTAATTAAAAGATATACAACTCTGAACATTCTTATTTCTAACTCCACAGCTTTTAAGTCAGCATCCCAACTGATTAAAATGTGACTATAGAGAATGCCATTGCAAACATAAAAACTACCACATGGCCTTCGTGCGTTTTTAAAAATTAGAACACATTCAAGAATTGCCATAATCAGAGGAATAATTTTTACACCTTAGATAAGGTTTCTAAGCATCTGTTTGGTTGGATCATAAAACTCTGCTCAGTGTTAAATTCCTGCATTTATTGTTCCACAGATATCAGCAGTGACATATTTAGTAGAAGATATGCAACATCCGCTTCAGCCTTGGCAAGAGAAAGTTCTGAAAAGCATTTAACAAATGAGTCATGGCAGCCTCCAATAGAAAAAGGAAACAATTGCTTAAAACCTCACAGGCAGCGACATTTCATTACAAGCTCATCATCCAAGCCCTGCGAGCCGGAGGGACACTATGTACCAAGGATCTTATGCAAACATAGGTCAAAATACGAGGACCCTTGTGGACTGTTAAAATGGAGCAGGCCTAAGTATTTTCAGCCAAACAATTCTCTTATTTGTAAATATGTGCCCGATGACCAATTTAATGATTATGCAAGAGAAAGGAAGCCCAATCATCGAGAACGTTCGAAGTCTGAGAAAGAGCAAATCCAAATTTATAGAGCCATAGAAAAATTCCTCATGAGTGAAGATAACATGGAATTAACAGGGTTATCGACAAACATCAAGAAAACATATTCCCCTGACCTTGTTTGCTCACGTGATCCTGGTTTAGTTGAAAAAAAGAGGTTGGTGACATCAACAGAAGCATCAACCCATTCGAAACAGCAGAAGATTCAAAGTAAGCACCTGAACAACTTGAATCTCAAAAAATGCAACAGTCCCCGAGAGAGAACGGAAGGAGGAAGATGGTTTACTGATGCACAGTTTCCGAAAAAGAAGAGACGCGATCAGTCTGACCCCAGAGGGAAAATTAAAAGGCAAAATTTAAGGATCAAATTAAATTTACATCCTTTTAGACAAGTCAGAGTCCACCCAGAAAAGTCCTTGCCGGAACTCCCAAGGAAATGCAAACAAGTACTGTTATCTCCTAATAAACTATCCAAAGCTTCTGAGAAAGGAGCCAAAATAAACCTCCTGTCCTCTGCAGATTTCCCCCACCAGCCGGAGAGTAACGATTATGTTGCAGCCATTTCAAAGAGGCTGCCTCTCCAACAGGCCCCGAATCAGACCCCCTGTTACAATAAACACACCAAAGAGGCTCCTCTGCTCAATGCTAACAGCGTTACTGTGGTCCCCCAGAGCTCCGTGGAAGGCTGTCAGCCTCCTGGTCTCATGCCTGATGGAAGCCCTGTAACAGTACCTGGGCTCCCACTCCAGGCAGCTGAACATAGGCACGCACACTCTCCATTCTCAACAGAGCAAATGGAGGGTGCCACTCATCCCACATTGGTAGCTCCTAGTTATTTACCAGCTTCTCTGGAAAATACAGGAAGTGATCTTTCAGCATCTGGCCATCCCAGGGGAGCTGCCGAGCAAGGGGCAGCAGAGCCCACGGAGCACACAGAGCAGGATACATCTATGGCTAGGGAGCTACACCAGGTTTCTTTGTCCTCAGAGCATCAAACACAACTTGTCGGTGTCTGTAAGACTGACACCTACATGGAACATACTGTCGATCAAAATCAAATGTTACAGCATGCAGTGCAACACTCAAGTAATGAACAACTTGGAAACGAAGAAAAAACGTTACTGACAAAACCCCAAATATCACATCAGATGGAGTGTCGTGTTATGGATGAGGGAACTGATATAGAAAAAATACTTCCTAAAACAGAAATGTATGATTCTGCTCCCATCCCCCAAACACAATCCAAGGACAACCTAACATTTATGAAGACAAATTCAGTTTGGTACCAAAATAGACTAGAACTTCCCAAAGATGTCGGCACATCTCTTAGAACTCAAGGCATTTGGCATCTACCCAACAGTAGCAAAAAAGACACTGACCGCACACATGCATTGCCCAGAGACGTTGGAGCCGAAGCGCCAGAGATAAAAATAGTAGGGAAAGAGGAGGGGGACATGCATGATAAGAGCAAGGCGAATTCTAGTTCGTTAATTCAGACCAGACAAAACACCATAAAAGGCACCACAAAGGAAAAGTAGCAAATTTGGGAAAATGGAAAAAGTCAAACTCTTCTATAGTACATGGTTCCCGTTGAGACGACAATTACAGCTGAGGATTTGAGTATCATGAGTTCCCATGAAACCAAAAATAGACTACCTGCTAGTGAAATAGGTCTTCAAATAAATAGTAACGTGCACGGTTTGAGACAGGCTCAGAAAATCCATCCAGACAAAGAGACAGTGTTTGTGCACCCAGAGAAGGCGCGGTGAGAGTGGGGATACATGAAGCACGTCCCCTCTTACCACAGTTAAAAGACATTTAGTTTTTAGGCAGAAAATGAGGTGCCTCTAATTCCTAGAAGAATAAATGAACCTGAAAACGCTGCTATAAAACATACCCTGATCCACTATCTGCAGAATATGCCAATATATCACCGTGAAAGGCAGAACAAAGTGAACAAAATAACTGAAATAATAGTCATGCTCTAACTTAGCTTTCTTCAAAGGACACGCAAACACCCCCAGCCTTTGCATGCATTTCAAATGCATTATTTTGGAGGAAAAAACCCTCGGTAACTGTTATCAGTGAAATAAAAATACATGGTTGAAAAGAGTGCAAAAATCAAAGATGGAGGCACAAGATGTGTTTGACACAATTAATTGAGTTTTCTTCTCTAAGGAATGGGAAAATGGGAAGGAAAAGTATAGCCTAGTCCTGGAAAAGAAAGAACATTTAAAAAAAAAAAAAAAAGCTTTAAGCAAATGAAAGATTAAAGATGAAAAAAGTACTTAAGCAGATTTACACTTGATGTTTATTTTATGGAAATTACTATACACATTTCAATTAGTGGCATTACAATATTGCTTTCTACAGAGATGATTATATATTCATATTTGCGCCTGATCTGCTTTCCTAATTGTGATATGAAAATAAAAACTGAGCTTTGCTTGTTAGCTGTAGTCTAACTGATATGCATATTGGTATATTTCAACTATTGGTGACTGCTCTGTTGACAATTATAGTAGGTCTTAAGTAGAAGTCTTTAAAACCTGTTAATTCTCTAAGAGAAAAAAACACACAAAACACACTTAAGGATTTCTGTAAAATCCTTTAAATCCACTAGGTGGAGATCTTGGCTTCAATCATTTTAGAAGAACAAATGGAGCTTCAGGATCAACACAATGGGCCCTGAACAAAAGGAATTTCAAGGGGCTTTATTACCAATTGTTGTTAACTTAAGATTTTGAAAATAAATAACCCATTAACATATAAGTTTCAATGTTTGATTTCTTTAATTTCGAATGCCACTATTGTTTGGTGTGAGTATTCCTTATGCACAGAAATTAAATGTGCTTATAAATATTAGATTTAAAAAGTAATGGAGAATAAGCATCTCTCATTCAATGCCACATTTATTTAAAAGATAGAGGGCTACTCAAATATCTCAGTAAACTGTTGAAAGCATATTGTCAAGGCATAGACTATTTTACACTTCATATTGGGGAAAAAAAGAAGGTTGCAAAGGCAACTAACTTCCTTTTCACTTCTATATCTGTCTAGGTCTCTATGTCTAACAGTTGGCAATATTATAAAGCTTAAAAGATGATTAAAGCCATGTAAATAATGCTTACATGCCCCACCTACCTTCTGTTTTCTTTCCAATTCAAAACTGCCAGCAAATGACAATTTTCTTATTTTGAAAGTCCCTAACCTTATGATCTCTCTTCTTTCTCTTTTCTCCCGGGATCCAAAATTTTCTTGGTTATAACTTCCAACTCCTCTCTCCTCTAGTTTTGTTCTGACTCTCTGCTTGAGCTTCCATCCTGGGCCATCTGTCTGCCTCCCCTGTTGCCACTTCATTTTGTTAAGCACCTTTAAGGTGAGAAAAGCATCTCCACTGACTTCTTGCCCAATAACTTTATTCTAATTGACAGCTCCCTCAGTTGTGTAGAACAGGTTATTTTTTTCCTCGTTAGCTATCTTTTCTT
The DNA here is from genome assembly GCA_004026665.1 of Murina feae. NCBI lineage: Eukaryota > Metazoa > Chordata > Mammalia > Chiroptera > Vespertilionidae > Murina > Murina feae. The sequence goes on along the minus strand of PVJC01013987.1, from coordinate 15,613 downwards.
TTTCCTTCACTTATATTTTTAAGCAGCTTCACCTTAATGCAGAGCCCTTGGTTTTGTTCTCTCGCTGCCAATAATATCCCTGATATCTATGGGCCTAATGAGTGCTCTGGTCCCTGGCAGCCTCTCAGAAGTCCGGGATGACAGTGCTTGGACTCTTTTTCTCTCTCCCATTTCCTAAGTCCAGACTTTCACCTCCTTATGATGTTATGTCTCCTTTGAAGTAGTTCTCAGGTTTCCCCCTGCTTCTGAATCCCCATGGTAACCATTGTAGTCTTTGTGTTGTAATCAACTGGATTACTGCACTAGCAGCCTCGCTGGATGCTCTGACTTCAGTGTCTTTTGCTTCTGTTCAGCCCACTCGTTCTTTGTCTTTATGGGACACAAATGACCTGGGGTGCTTGTTAAAATGCGAGTTCCCACTCCATGGCAGATTTGATTCAGGGGATTTAGAATAGGGCCTCCGAATCTTTGTTTCAATAAAGATTCCAGGGGGCTCTGGAGCATGTAATATTCAGCCCACACATGAAGAAACAATGCTTAGCTCTTCCAAAGCACATTAGCAGGTAATGCAGTGCCTATCTCACTAGGGAACTACATACCCTTCTTCAAATGAATAAATCTCTCATATCAAACTGATATGAATTTTAAAAAATGACCTTTTAATCATATTTCTTCACTGCTTTCGAGACAAAAATATACTTGCTGATAATATCATGTCTGGATTTCCTGTTCTGGTTTCCAAGGCTTTCTAAAATCTGATCCCATTTTACTATGCGAACTCTCTCCCACCTCTCACTGCTTTTCAATAAGCACTTTCCATCTCCAATAGGCTGGCATTCTCATGTTATTTTATCTTTATGGATCTTGATTATGTAATATGGGTCTTCACTAACTAAGAAGACACACATATGAAACAATAAGGTGCTTCAAATTCAAGTCTTGAGGCAAAAATAGACATAAGAGAAAAAATGAGCAGTGAAGTTGATGATCTAAAAAATAATGACCAGGACAGCATGATGTTAGTGTCTTAGATCTAAAGATGAATTGTTTCCTATGGTGCCTGGTATAAGACTTAACTCTTCAGTGGCTACCATGTTTCAATAACTGAGTCTCTCCCCTGTGTATTCTCACAACAAATCTGCATGTGTTCTCTTTACTGGGGACTGTTTTTTTGTTTTTTGTTTTCATCTCACCAACCACCTTCATTGAGCAAACTCCTATTTATGTTTATGATCTCAGTTCAAATGTTGTCTGGCCATCCAGGGAGCCTTATCTGACCTGCACTAGCTCTGTGTTCCCCACTTGCTAGTATTCTTTAGTGTGTATTCTCATCTAATTTTTTTACTCTATCTTAGCTTGTACTTTAAAAAGATGTTCATATGCTTATCTGGTTAATCATCATTTGACCCCTAGGCCTTAAACTCCATTGAGAGCATATCTCCATGGGACCTCAGAACCTGTTCCTGGGGCTGCATACAGTAGAGACTCAATAAATACTTGTTGAAGGAAAGAACGAAAACTAGCCCATTGTTTACTTTTTCCTCACTGTCAGCCTACTGACATGGTGAAGACTGTACTGAGCCATGTAATGATGACTCAGGCATATCACATACAAAAGAAGATCTATTTCATGATGCTGAAGAGGATACCACAACCAACCCAGAGTCCACCCGAGTGATAAGCCCAGATGTTGCCTATCGGTGACTTTGATTTCCTACTCTGCTTTCTCCCTATTCTCTTCCCTGAACCTCATCCCCAGAGCCCAGCCTTATGTTTGAAAGTCTTCACTGCTTATCAATAAAACATTTCCACTAAGCACTTGATTTTGGCCTCTTAGTGTGTATGTGTGTGTTAGTGCATATAATATTTATTCCCTCTTTGGCCCTATTCTGATTCTCTGTATCATTTCCCAATCTGTTACTTAGGCATCCATTCTACTCCCCCAAAATACTTTTAGAAGCTTCCAATGACTGGCTTTTGTCTCCAAATTAAAACTTCCATATGTTCCTTACCTATAATCATGAAAAGTCAGTTTATAAAAGCGAAAGGGATTGATTCCTTGGACCATTATTTGGTGTTACACCTTGTAAGAGCTCATATCCCACATAGAAAAGGAAATTCTGGAGTAGGTATCTGGCATATACACCTAAAATTCGTATGGAGAAACAAAGAAAGCTTATCCCAAACTATCTTAAGCTGTGTAATTTTTAAGACATGTTTTTCTGGACATCAAAGTCCAGATGAGATGATTGGAGGCACTGATAAGGAATAGTGATATTCATCATGTACTCAACAAATGTTTTTGAGCATCTACTAGGTATGCTTCTGGGTGCTGAGATTATAACAGCAAATAAAACAAAAGTAAGAAACAAAAACTAGTCCCTGATTTTATGAAGCTACCATTCTGGTAGTGAGAAAAGATCCTACACAAATAAATATGTAATCTGTCAGTTTAAGTGGTCAGGAGTAGAAATTATTTCTTCTGAGATATTCAATTCATGTCTCATAATAGTCTTCATTTTTCTTCATAAGAGTTCTCTGTGCACTTGTGGGATTGAGTATGGACTTGGTCTGGGTTTTGCCCTTTGAAAATGAATAGGAAAGTTGCCTTCTCCTTCCTAACATCTGGATTGGGGCTTTTTCTATTTCTCCTGTGGTGAGATGCTTTCTGGGATAACAATAGCCTCCCTCCCTTTTTCTGCTCCTTTCTTTGTCAAAGAGAGATAAAGTGCTTGGGAAGGATCAGAAACAAAGTCCTATAACAAAAAGACAGCAATAACTAGGGTGGTTGGAGCTGGATGAATAAGGGCTGTTAGGTCTTTCTGTATAAGGAGCTCCAGTGTAAAGAATGTGAACTAATTCTCTCCACTCAGAAGAATCAATGTGGACTGACGTCTAGACACAAGGATTTCAATCGACAACAAAACTGACTGTCAGAGGGACTCTTAGACACTGTACTAAACTGTGCTCTCAGGAGAAAAGTTATGGAATCTCCTCCTTTGTCAATCTCTGAGGACAAAGTAGACATCAGTCTGCCTGGTACAAATAAGAATCCTTTCCCGCAGACAGATGGTCTGCAATTTCATTCTGGGATTATGTGACTATTTCCTTCTACTCTCTTAGATCAATGATCATATTTTAAAATGGTTACATATTGTATTTTACTTATTCCTCCCATAACATCAATCCCTTCATTTGAACTCTAAATCTATGCCCTTAACCACTTTATCACAGCCACTCAGTTAGAGAAGGACTAGTGCCAGTCTGCTGTCTTCTTTTGGACCCAGTGCTGTAAGGCCCTCTTGTCCCAGGGCCTCTGCCTCAAGGCCTGTGTCTAGGATTAAACTTGTTTTTTTGTTTTTTTTGTTTTTGTTTTTGTTTTTTTTCAGAAAATGACTAAATGTGGCTGAAGCTTAGTTAATAAAATTGCAGCTGGAGATGAGAGTGTGAGTCATCTGTTATCCCCTGGTTTTTCTTTTACTAATCAGTTGTGAGAAACATTTCAAAATCAGAGAGCAGCAGCAAAGAAATATGAGATATTCAGCCTTCTTGAGGCAATTAGTGATGAACGAGCAGAAGGCAGATCAGTCTTCCTGCCTCGACAGCCTTAAAATACACCCTGAAAGAAGACTTTGGTGTTACACTATTTGTGATAGATTTTGACTATAACACATTTTCCAGGAGGAAATAGAAATGACTCACTTCAGGACATGCATTCCAGCCTCGCATCAGTAGAGATGAGATGGGCTTGGGAATTGAATAGCCAATGGGAGGTCTGATGTGGTGGTAAGCCATGTCTGCCGCTGCTGCCGCTGCAAACCAAAAGATCCTGTCAGTTTTGAAGCTCTCACATTCATTTCAAGAAACATATGAATAGGCAACAATAATCAAGGATCAATCTGTACATCGTCAGGAGAAAATAAAAAAGAATTCTATGATTATTTTTAAAGGGTAAACAAAACATTAGATAATTTGATACTGAAAGTGTATCTTTATACATTCATTCATTTGGTTGTTCCATCAACAAATAATGAGCAGAAGGAATATGAACAGGAGCAAAGGAGCATACAAAGGAACATGCAGATAGCAAGTGATTGAGTGTGTGTGTTTGAAGGCTAGGGCATGCACATGATGTCATAGGAAATAATGACGGAAAGGCAGATTGGACCAGACTGTACAATGCCATAAATCTCAGGCTAACGAGCTTACTCTATACATAGCAAGCTATGGGGCGCCACTGCACTTTGCACTTTGAATAACTTGGGCAATATAGGTTATGTTTTAAGCACAAATCCCATTACTGGTTACAAGAATGTTAGGAGTTTAATTTTTAATATTGGTAAATATTAAAAATATCAGAGACTTCAGATTCATCTTTTTAGCTAAGACCTCTCATTGACTGGACTCCCTGGTGCTGCCTGCCTGTTTGGATTTCTGAATATTGCTCATTGCGAACTCCCCATTACTATGTTATGATTCTTGGGACTTTGCTGCCGATTACTGATTACTGATTATTTTTCTGTTCCGCAACCAGTGATTTCCATACTCCCTTGGAAACCAAGCTGACAGCTACTTTTATTAAATACATTTTGTATCAGGCATCATGGTATTTACAGACATAAGCTCTTCCATTCCCCCTAAAAACTGAGCAAGGTGTGGTGTGTGTTACTGTTATGTGTGTGTGGGGGGGTGTATGTAACAAGTTTTCAATTTAGAAAAAAAATTAAATATAACTGGTAGTTGCTGCAGCCCATAGTTCCAGAGTCCATGCTTTCTTCACCCACTTCACATTGAAAACATGCTGTGAACAACACGCGAAGCTCTTTTCATTCCCCGGAAAAGCTGCTCTGTGCCAGTGGGAGGCTAGCGAGCCAGGGCATGGCTGCTTCCTGTTTGCTAGATTGTGATGTCATAAGCATCTGTCTATATCTTGGTGCCTTGAGGTGTGACCTCACCCACTACTTTTCCACCTCAGTTTTCCAATTAAATTCTGTTTATAGATCTGATCTAGAGAAATTATATGCAGTGTAACTTAGCATTTATGGGTCAGTCAGAATTAGTATCTAATTTTGCCAAATGTAAAATTTATACTTATTCTTTGTAGAATTTTAGAAAATTAAGAAAATTAGAAAAGATAAAATTTTATTCAGAGGAAACAAGTGCTAACATATTTTAAATACTTTTTATATAATATCTGTATAATCAAGCTTATGTCTAATATGCAATAATGTAATACGTTCCCCTTTGAATTAAATATAAGCATGTACAATGTTATTAAAATTCCATGTTAATATATTTTTAATGACTCTACATTTAATGTGATTTGCTTAATCATTCCTCAATTTTAGGTTGCTTAAATTTGGCTTCAAATGCTTCAAAGAATGTCTTTTCAATTTGACTTTCTTGATTTTACAGGTTACTTATATTTTGAGAGGTGAAATTAATATATCTAAGAGTATAACTAAAGATGTTTAATACATCCTGTTCAACTGTTTTCCTGAATAATTGTGCTATATTATAAATTCAATACCAAGTTTGTAAGAAGGTTTTTATTATACCTGCACCAGAATTAGGTTTTCTCACTTTATGATAGATTCTGCTAATATGAGAGGTAAATATATCAGCTCATTTACAGTTGTTTAAATTTTGTTCTTTGGTAAATATAAGGCTTAATATTTTCCCAAACATTTATTATCTGTCTTTAAAATCTCAGTTCATGTCCTTTACCTGCCTACCATTTTAATATTTCATTGCAACAGCTGTTCTAATCATGCCACGGTTTCAGATAGAGGGCAGTCAAAAATTTCATTTCCTCTTTTCTCTCCAATTCTTTTGTAGAATAGTAGCACTGTCACATTTGCCCACGATTTCTAGCACTATCAGATAGAGTTATGGTTGCTAACACTGAGCGGGAAAAGAGGCCAATCAGATCGTATGCAGCAAACTTAACATGATATGAAATGTGTCTTTTGTGTTACAAAAAAATAGGCATGTTGGGCTCCTGCCATCGGCTACTCCTATTTTTCATTATTTTTAGAATGTAGTAAATAAGCAAACAAACTGATGACCATTTAGATATTGTTGAACTGGAGCAGCTATAAGCACATAAACCAGTGTAGTGCACATATTTAAACTAAGCATACACATCCTAATGGGTGGGAAGGGACTACTCATAAAATGTGTTAAACTCAGATGCAGGTGCCAAATGTCTCCTCTGAAACTCTTTTAGATTCTGATATCAAGTATATAAAGTTACTTGTTTGCTTCTTGGCACTGCGTCTGGAAAATCAGTTTAAGATGAATGATATTTAATTCTTCATTATTCAAAGTAGATTCTGCAAGGCCTTGGCATCTCCCTCTCCCTTTTGCTTTATGCACTCTTGGCAGTGGTACTACTCATTAGCCCCTCCGCCATAAAGTGGGCAATCCTACATGAGGGGCCATGGGATTGAAATTTGTCACCTTTGAGATTGTTCTGTCAGCCTTGCCTAAGTAGCCATACTACACTAACAGCTGGGAAATTTTCTGGTATTCCACATTCAGAGAAGTTACTGTAAGCCCATTAATAATATTTTACCTTGATTGCTAGATGAAATATGTTAAATGATTTATATAAATGTTGGTTTCTACTTTCACAAAGAAAACTTTGCTATTAAAAGGGAATAAGGCTACATTAAAATATCAATAACTTTGTGTTGAGCACCTATTCTTTCACCAGCACTACCCTGAAATAATTATCAATAGTTTAGTAAAGCTTACAATCTAGCTTCCAGAGTAGGGCTGTTAAATAGAACATTTTGCAATGATGAAAATGTTACTCAGCGCCGTTCACTATGGTAGCATGTGGCTATTGGCACATAAAATATGGCTAGTGTAACTGAGAAGCTGACATTTTAATTTAATTTGGTTAATATAAGTGGAAATAGCCATATGTGTCTGACGACATCCATATAAGACAGCATAATTCTAGAGCATCATTGTTTCCCACTCCCATTATCCCCAAAGAGGTTGAATTAAACACAATCTTGTGAATCAGCCTCAAGGGTTTACACAGCACTGCTGTTGATCTGTGGACTCCAGTGCTTCATTTTTAAAAATCAAAACATTAACAAGAAAAGCAAAGCTATGAATGGAGTTTGCCAGTGTTGTCTCTCAAAAGAGGCCAGTGAAGAAGAGACCAGGCATTAAGCACAACATGGGATACCCTTCATTCATTTATTCATGTGACAAAATTTATTGAACATTCTATGTGAATGATAGTAGGCTAAGAAAAAAAATGAAGCGTTACGCTTTTCAATAAAATATGGTAAGTAGATGCTTAATTAATGAAGAAACGAGTGACTGGATTTTTCCTCTGGTTTTCACGGTTCACTTGTGACATGCGATTTCTTTTTCCTGGCGTCCTCTTCCCTTCCCTCTTTCCTTGCATTACATCTACTGTCACTTAGGTCAGAGTTTAGACTGTCGCTCCTGGGTCTTCTTCCTGTGTCCTGCCACAGCACCTGGTACTGCAATGGCACATAATGCTTTACACTGCATTACCTCGCCACTTGTTTGCCTCTGCAAATACATTACAAGTTTCTTGAGGTCAGCGACTGTGGGTTTTCACCATGGTATCTCCTGTGCTCCGCACAGTGACAGGCAATTACAAGGCATTCAATAGATATGCACCGAATGAATCAATAAATGTGATAGTTCAAAATAAGGGTTCACTGAAAATAACATAGATCATGGTAAATAGAAGTCAGGAAACAGTATTTGTACAAACAAGTGAAGATGAAGGATTAATGCCAATTAGTACCTTGCTCATTATTATGTTTTAAGGACTGAGAATAATTCCTATTCACCAAGAAACATTGGAGAATGAATATAATGATCAGTTTAATATTAACTTACAATATAATTAGGCCAGTTGTTTAGATCTGGCAGCATATTTAGTACATAATACCATCTTTTGTTCAAAGCCTTTGGGGAGGAGGGGCTTCCATAAACTGAAGCAGTATGACTATTAAGAAATACCCTTAACAAGAAAATGTGGAAGCCTAATTTCCAGTCTGGCTTTACTCTGAACTCTCTGGAAGATCCTAATTAAGCTAATTTGCCTCTGTGAGTCTTATTTCTAGAGAGCAGTGAGGACATAGTGTAATGGTGACAACCATGGGCTTTGGGGACTAGGAGCCATGCACTTAAATCTTGGCTATACCTCTTACTAGCATATGACACCTAGCATGAATCTTACCCAAATAAGATCCAAACCACAGGTTACCCTTGGCATTAGAAGAGACAGAGTACATATAGCATCTGACACATTGTCGGTCCCACATAGGGTTAGCTGCTGTTGTTGCTATAATTATTACCTACATCTCCAAGGTTCTTTCTGATTCCTTTTATCCTGAGCCTAGAGAACTGTTGTATGTTTTCTGTCCTGTCTAGACCAGAAATCTTAGTTCTTTTGGGGGTTTTCTTTAGGCATGAACACCAAGTAAAACATTGCATTGAGTTACTGTGAATTACAAGGCTATAAACCATGGCCATTGTGGAGAGGATGACTATGCAGCTCTTCATGATGACCTTAATTAGCAATGCATTGCTTATGGATAAATTGGTACTAGATTTTGAATTCCTAAAGTAATCAATCTCTTATTCTTGTATGTTTTATAAAAGGAAATCTAGGCATTCACACTTTAAAAAGGAGACCAACAAAGTACTATGTTTTGTTTCCAGGTTTTGACTAAGAGCGATTGCCAGAATGTTGTTGTTTTTTCCACTTTAAATTGTGTGTACGTGTGTTTTAAAAAACACAATTGATTCAACTTCATTGTTTTTAATGGGCAGGGTGTGGTGAAACAAAGCACAGGCATTCTACCGTCTCAGCAAGAGCGAAGACATTCTTTGTTGAACTGACACTTCTCAATGATGTATCACCAGAGCGTAGAGCATCTGAGAGAGACCATGAGATTGCAATCTTGAGATTATACTAAGAATGGCTTAATTTTTTAAACCACATCCCATTCTCATTACAGACTGTCAGAAGAATAGATTAATTTGCACCATTGTCTGTTCTCATTGCAATCTTTGTCAGTGTAATGAAGTATTGGAATGTTAATATCAGCTATATTCATAGAAATATCACCATCCACTGGACCGATTTGATCTGTGTGGTTATTGGCTGGCTCCGCTCTTCTCAGGGAAAAACTGATAAGGGTTAGCTCAGCAAACACAAGATTTCAGAACTTTAGCTCACTCCTATTTTCTTGTAACTTGACAACACACAGTCCACATTGTCCGCGTGCTTATGCCTTTTGAGGTTATTATATGTAGGATGTTTTAGGATCCTAATCATATGTGGAGAAGAACGTAATCATCAAATATTTAAGCAGGGACAGCAAAGGGCTATAAATAGGAGACCTATGACATAACTGCATCTCTAAATGTACTTCAATTCGTGTTTTTTAAAGCCATATGTGAGATGTAAAAATGTCTGCAAGCCATATTTGGTTCCTGGACTGTAGTTTGCAACTCTGACTTAAAGTCTCAATATGAAGTCGCACCCAAATCTGGCTAGAATAAATTGGCAGATGTTCTTAATTTGCTGTCACGTTGCAGGCTTAGAGCCTGGCATTAAGGAATCCCAGGGCATTGAGTTGAGTCTCCTCATGAACCAGGTGGCGCCACACAGGAAATCAAAAGGAAAATGAGGGGCTCTCTTCTTTGGCCCCAAACTCTAATTTGAAAGTGATCTGCAAAATTGGTTACCTGGTTAGAAGAAAATGGATTGGATGCAATTTTTATTGATGGATTAATTCATCCCAGATTTCTCTTTAGTTTTTCATGACATATCAGGGGTGACAGGCCCAGGAGAGAAATCAAATTGGAGAGATAGGTGTTGGTTTCTTTCTCTGACGAGTATCCAAGACAGTTCTTGTTTGCCAGGTCATACCAGCTCCAGCTCCTTTTTTTATTTTGCCTGGTTCTTTCCTCTCAGCTTGGCTTCAGACGTTGGCTCCTTTCCCTTCTAATCTAATCATTTCTCTCACAAATTTGCTCTCTTCCTATATTCATCATGCTCCTGCTGGCTAAGACAGAAGTCTGTAAGTCATCTTCGGCTTCTTCCATCTCCCCTCCTGCAATGTGCTCCCACCTCAATCTATCAGCAAGTCTTATTAAAATCTTCTGAAGCCAATCTCTCCTTTCTCTTCCAAAGCCACTACTCTAGTTAAGGTTTTATACATCCTCTTCTGCATTACTTAATTTCCTTGCCTATGCTTTGAATCTCTCCAATCCAGCTCTCGCTTTGTAGCATTTTAAAAATAATAATACAATGGTGCTATTACCCTACTTAAAATCTCACAGTGTCTTTCATTGTTGACACACAAGGCCCTTCCACCACCTGGCTCTAGTTTTATATTTACAGCGTGTCTTGCTACTGATCCCCTTTTATTCTCTGAATCATTCCTGTTGTATTATAGTGGAACCTTTTTTCTCAAACGTAATTCATTCCGAAAGGCTGTTCGAGAAGCAATTTATTTAAAAAAAAAGGAATCATTTTTCCCCATTAGAAATACTGTAAATGGAATGAATGTTCTAGACCCCTTAATGATTCATGCTTTCACCTTTCTTATACACAGTACATGTTTACCAAACTGTTTAATCTATAAACAAATACTTCTTTTCTTAAATTTATGAGCCACCCCCTGCTGGCATTAAAGGGATCGCTTTCAGCCCTGGGTTCAGGGTGTCTTTCAGGAGGACAGTGTGCGGCATCTGGCTGGTTCACATGTCACTGTCTCGGGAATGTTGTCACTGGCTAATTGCTTTTCCTTTATCCAAAATCAACAACAGTTTTTTAACTCTTCAATTGCCTGTGATCATTGTTTCTTTCACAACCTTAGCAACGTCAGCACTCTTGCTGGCCTCTTCGTGTTTCAAAATTGTGCTAGCCATCCATTTCACCAGCAACTTTAAGGCAAAAACAAAACAAAACAAAACAAAAACGAACAAACAAACCCACTAAAATATTCACAGCGCCATTTCCTGTGATGTTAAAAACAGGAGGTTTAGTGGTAAACTGACTCACATTCTCTCCTTTGTTGCCTGAGGGATGCTTTTTGTCAAGCTGATGTATCAGCATGAAAGGGTTGTCAGAAAGAGAGCCTAAATTTTGTTCCACAACCAGGACATTTTTCCTGTGAACAACTTAGTCAAGAACTGAACTGTTCAAGATGGGAGACATTGGAGATCTGAGGTTGGACTGTATTTGTGGCTCTCTCCTACCTCTGCACCTCTCCCATGCTGTTTTCTGGTGGGACATCTTCTCTATCTCCCCACTGTTTACCTATTGAGTTAGCACTCACCTTTTAAAGATGGAGCTCAGGTATCAGCTGCTCTAAGAATCCTTCCCTGATATCCTTTTGCCACCACCAGTCTGGGCAGGAGAGCCTGCAGGGAGCATCGTAAGCACACTGTGCTTCTGTATAGTTGGGCCTTCTCTGTACTACGAGGGCCTGGCACTGCCTTCTTCCTCTTCGTTTTCCTCTTATTCTAGCACCATTCTTGGCCAGAGGAGCACTAACTGATCATCTAAAGACAATAATAATAACAACTAATACTTATTTATTGAGTGTTTACTAATGCCAGCCACCATCCAAACCCTTTGAGGTAGGTCCCACTATTATCACCACTTCAAAAAGAAAGAAACCGAAGTACTGAACTACAGCTTGTGTAAGTAGCTTACATGAGGTCACAAGATTCATGCTCTTACACGTTATGCAAATGTTCTTAGCCCATACACTGTTAGCCTGGAAAATGTTTCCTTAAGAATTGAGTTAATGGCCAACATTCTCACATCTTTAAATTTTTAAACCAAAACACAGAAATTAGTTGATATGGTAACTGAGCAGGCACCCTACGTTCCTTCCTGGTAATATTTGGCTGGAGCAGCGAGCCCCTGCCCCATTGTGTCAGAGCATGTGATTTCCTGCTTCTACTGGCCCTGTGGGCATAGTTCTTTCTAAACTTGGATTTAGCCTTAACTGGTTTGGCTCAGTGGATAGAGTGTCGGCCTGCAGACTCAAGGGTCCCGGGTTCGATTCCGGTCAAGGGCATGTACCTTGGTTGCGGGCACATCCCCATTGGGAGGTGTGCAGGAGGCAGCTGATCAATGTTTCTCTCTCATCGATGTTTCTAACTCTCTCTCTCCCTTCCTCTCTCTAAAAAATCAATAAAATATATTACAAAAATAAACCTGGATTTATAAGGTTAAGTTAAAGATATACTATGTAAAAGAGACCCCAAATACAAGTTTTTCTGAATGCATACCCATTACTTGCAGAAGAGTCAATGCTAATATTTGTGCCCTACTTTTACATTTCTCCTAGGAGATAGGATTCTGCCATATCCAGGAGGGTGAGCCATGTGTAATGTTGCTATTACTGTAATTGATAATGCTGCCCCACATTGTAGTCATGGATTTGTTCCTCATGGTAAATGGCTAATATGCAGCTTATACTGAATGTGATGCTTCACATGATTTATTGCTAAACATATGCTAGATTGCCTAACCACGGCAATGATATTAACAGTCTCGTTTCTTGATGCATGGCCACTGTCCCACTTTTAAAAATGCAGCATCTATCATGGGCACACTCTCTTTCTAATAACGTACTATAAATTCTAATATCTGGGATATTGGAATCCGGTTATTCTTAGGCAAGACTTTTAACTGTTCTATTATGCAATGTTCTCCTCCGAAAACATTAAATATTTCTGTGGGTACACGAGAGAGGCAATCTCCATCTCTCTGAAATATTCATTTTTTAATTTGCAAAGTATAATAAAGAGTAGAGAAAACAACAAAACGGTATGAGTGAAATGTAAATACTATGATACATGATGACGTAGGGCAGGGAGGAGACTGAACTTAAGTCAATATTGAAGAATTAAGGAAGGTGTTTTTGGAAGAAATAATATTGAAGACCTAAAGTAAATTGGAGTTAGTATAATGAAAAGAGGGGAAGAGTATCTCTGACGAATGACATGGACGAGAGAGGAAATGGGGCATGCTGGGGGAATGAAATAGAAACGTGGCTGGAACATGGATGAGAGGCTGCAAGTGGCAGCAGGAAATGGGGGAGCAAAGCAGGGGCATAATTATGTGGATTTTTTTTTTTAGGAATTTTGTTTTTATCTTAAGAGCAAAGAAAAAAACATTAGAGATTCTAAGTAAGAGAAGCCAGATGATCAAATCTGAGTTTTTAGAAAGTTAAATCTAGTTATAGAATGGCAGTTGGTGGAGAAAAAATGCTGAGCAAAACTGGAGACAAGGGTACCATGTATGATACTGTGCAGTATTCTGCATGCGAAATAGAAAGTAGCAGTAAAGAGAGTGGTAAGTGTATAGATTTGAAATATTTAGAAAGTAGGACTGAAAATGAGCAAAGTGGGGAAAAGAATGGAGAAAGGAAAGAGAGGGAGGGAGGAGGGAAAATAAGAAAAGAGAAGAGCCACGGTGACTCGCAGTATCTGCACGGGCTTCTTGGAGAATGAAGTCCACTCAAGCATAGAATCCTAGGAAGCCTTAACCCTGTATGACCCTTTGATCTTATCTTTCGTCTTACATTTGCAGAGTTTTCAATTGACAAAGTTCAGTCACAAGCATCATCTCATTTAACCCTCAGAGCAATCTTTGTGATGTCATCATTAACTGAATTATTAAGGAAACTGCAAAAGGGCAACATATTGAAGGCAGCAAGAGAAGGCAAGAGTCACTGGAGCTGGGGAAGTTAAATGATACAAGCACGGTTAGGGTTCTGCAAGGTATCTTAAGAATTTTGAGATTTAATCCTAAGAACGCGGGAAATCATAGGTAACTTAAAAAAATAGTGACCTAATCAAGTCTGTTTTTAAACTATCATTCCAGTGTGGGCATAGGGACTAAAGAGGATGGGGGGACAAGAATAAAAGGGGAACAGTCAATAGCTATTGCAGTAATGTCACTGACCAAGATGGCAGTTTAAACCAGGGTTGTGGTGGATAAAAGTTCAAGAAGTAGATAGATTTGAGTTATATATCTCACCACTTTATTCAGTGTTACACTGAGGGTCCTTGCCTTGTGTGAGAGACAAGGAAAAGATATAAAAGACACATGGATTGGAAATAAATAAATACAATTTCTTTATTCACAGGTGACCTAATCATCTATGTGGAAATTCGTAGAGAGTATAGAAAACACTACTTGAATTGATAAGTTAATTTAGCAACTTTGTAGGGTACTAGGTTGTTATTTAAAATTTTTAATTGTATCGCTATAGTATAAAAGAACCATTGGACATTAAATTTAACAAAAAATAGCATCAAAAAACAAAATACTTAGAAATAGGTCTAAAATATGTGCAAGGTTTGTATGATAAAAACTAAAATAGACTGATGAGGGAAATTAAAGAAGACCTAATGAATGGAGAGATACACCATGTTTATCATTTGGAAGATTCCATGTGCCCAAAGTAATTTTAATGAAGAAGAACAAAGTTGGAGGGTTCATATTGCATTTTAAGACTTACTATAATCTATCAGTAGTCTGGTAGTAGTAGAAAGGTAGACTTATCAATGGAACAGAAGAGTCCAGAAATAGACACACATAGATCTGGTCAATTGATTTTCAGAAAAGGTACCAAACATACTTAATGGAGACAGTTTTTTCAACTAATCATGCCGAAAATTTGGAAATGTATATTAAAAACAAACCAGCAAATTAACAAAAGAATAACAAACTCAACCAATACCTCATATAATTTTTTAAAAGGAACTCAATCTTGCAAATATAAAACTTAAACCTATAAGTTTTCTATAACGAGACATAAGAAGAAATCTTTGTGCCCATTGGTGAGACAGGAATATGTTAGTTAGGGTACACACAAAAATTTGACTTAATTATTGGTTAAGTAGGTTTTATTGAAATAAAAAACTTCTGCTATTTAAAAGATATTGCTAAGAAAATAGGGAGGTAAGCCACAGATACTTGCAAAAAACATAGCAGATGAAAGAGTTCTACTTAGAACCCTTACAGCTAAATAATAAGGCAATTTGAACAAACCCTTTACTGAAGAAAGAGATATAAACAGCAAATAAACACATGAAAATATTATCAACATCTTGAGTTATTAGGAAAATATAAAACAATACCACAATGATATAGCATTATACACTTACTCTAGTAACAAATATTTTATCTTAAATACATAATTAAAAAGTGCTGGCAAGGATATGGAGCAGCTTAAATTCTCATATACTGCTGGTGGGAATCCATAATGGCACAAACACCTTGGAAAAACTCTTACCATAAGATCTTGTAATCCATCTCATGTATTTACCTAAGAGTAATCAAACATCCATACAAAGACTTGAGTAGTTTTAGCAATCTTCTATAATAAAAGAGAAACATGCAAATGTGACCGTTACCACCAGCCAATCAGAGCGGCTGTATGCAAATTAACCCAGCCAAGATGGAGGCCAACAGCCACGGAACCAGAGCAAACCAAAGGGTTCTGTTGCAACTGCCTGCCTATGCTGGCAGTTGGAAGTGGCACCAGGGCACCAGGAAGTGGGAAAGCAAGGT
>PVJC01013986.1:0-37145 GCA_004026665.1 Murina feae | reverse complement strand
CCCCCCTTACTGGCCTGATCACCCACAACTGCCCTCCTCTTGGCCTCTAACCACCTCTACCTCAGGCCTGCCACCATGGCTTTGTCCAGAAGAATGTCCAGAAGGTCTCGTAGAAGGTCTCCCAATCTAATTAGCATATTACCATTTTATTAGTATAGAAGATTGGAAATATTTACAGGTACAATATGATTGAAACAGGCACAGGATAATAAATGTTTTAAAAACAGGCAAAATCAGGACAAAGGAAAATATATGGATAGGATGAATGAAGGATGGATTCTTCATCTGTTTTGTTCACTGATAGATTCTATACAACTGGGTTAATGACTACATATAGATGCTCAGTAAATATTTGTTGTATTAATGAATGAATGAAAAGGCTAGGCAAGATGTGTGCCATATGGTCCTGTATACATTACTAGTGGTGAGATGCAGCTTTGACTCGAGTTTCCTTGTAGACATGTAGGGTAACATGTTCAGAAATGGCCTCAATTTATAAATAGAGAAGAGGTTTAGCAGGCAGTGGGGCAGGATTTGACCAGGCTGTGTCTTTGAAAAGTGGAGCAGGACCGCCATGGGCAGCTGTTAGGGCCAGCTGTTGAGTGGGCATGACAGCAAGGTATATTCTTCAGGTAGACAAGGGGGATGTGCAGAGCAGCCTCCTGATTTTGCAAAGGGCACAGGAGAGAGCTGTAAGAGAGTCCTGGCAGAAGGCAGATTTATTTAAAAGCAAAATACTTCCATCATTTGCTCTCCAGAACTAAACCCTCTGTTCTCTGTTGTAGATTGAATCATGTCCCCCGACTCCCAAATTCATATGTTGAAGCCCTCACCCCTGACGTGACTACTTGGAAAATGGGTCTTGAAAAAGGTGACTAAGATGAAATGAGGTTGGAAGGGTGAGAACCTAATCTGACAGGACTGGTGTCCTTACAAACAGAGGAAGAGACTCCAGAGATCTCTCCAAGAGGACACAGAGAGAAGGTGACGAGAGGACCCAGTGAGAAGGGGGTTCTGTGGCCAGGTATCTTCCTTGATCTCAGCCTCCCAGCCTCCAGAACTGTGAGAAAATACATTTCTGTTGTTGAAGCCACCTGGTCTGGTGTTTTGTTACGACAGCCTTAAGCTGGCCATTACACCCCCAACCTCACAGTGCTTTTCATTGCTAGAAGAGAAATGGAACATGGTCAGTGTGTGTTCACATATCTGGGAGTGAAGGTGGCTCACGGTGGCCCTTGTTCTCAGAGGGATGTAATGGTCCCAGACTGGGTGACGGGGAAGAGCATATTCACTGGGACAGTTTGAACCCATGGAGTTCAATCTCTTCAATTTTGGTCTGGCATTTTTCACTCTATCTTTTGCAACCTATTTATCTATGTCCCTGACCCCCATGGCCCCTCCCTGCCCCACTGTGAGCACAGATATAACTCACCCACAATTATGAATTGAAATTGCACATCACGGGGTAGATGGTAGGGGGGCAGCAGTAGTCATTGCATACCCCTCATTTAAGACATCTGGTCCAAACCATAACCGGCCCAGGGGAAACTGGTGTCCTAGGGGAGGGGCCACGTGGCAGGACCGGGGCATGTGGTTTTCTTTGGCTCTTCTGGGCTTGGGTTCTTCTGGGCTTATTGTTTCTCAACTGACTCTGCAGACCCCAAATCTATTTTTAAGGCAAAATTGTTGCTTCTGTTTTGTCGTAAGAGGAAATACTATCTCTGAACATAATTATCTGTAAAGGCGGGCTGCCATGTACAGAGTGTGCATTGATCGAGTCAGGGGAGCACGAGTTACTCCCAGAGAACTGTGCACTGCTCCTGGTTCGCCTATGTCTGGGCTCTCACCTGAAAGCAGGTCGGCGTCATTTGGGGGTCACCTACAGCTCAGGCCTAACCTCATGCTTCCTTGATGAGGCATTCAGGAAAGCCTTCAGCTTGCATCTTCTTTTTCCAACCTTTGTTGGCCTAAACTTGAGTCCCCATGGCCTTAGTCATTTTCA
This sequence comes from Murina feae, assembly GCA_004026665.1. Classification (NCBI taxonomy): domain Eukaryota; kingdom Metazoa; phylum Chordata; class Mammalia; order Chiroptera; family Vespertilionidae; genus Murina; species Murina feae. The sequence continues at coordinate 35,143 of PVJC01013986.1, read as the reverse complement.
CGGATTATTTCTAAATGATTCTGATAAAATGAAATTAGGGATTTCTCAATGTTTTCCAAGAAGCTATAGGAATAACTGTACTAATTCCATTCTATCGTCTAAAATCATGAGCCTGCAGGCAGTAATAAAACGAAGAAAAATTTAACTGTTTTGCGTCCCCCACCTTTTATTGAGGTATCATCAACATGCAGCATGTTATACCATTAAGGGGTTCAGCCTAATGATTTGACTTATGTGTGTATGTTGTAAAATGATGACCACAATAAGTGTAGTCAACATCCATCATCTCATACAGATACTGAAAAGAAGAGAAAAATATATTTTTCTTGTGATGAGAATTCTTAGGATTTATTCTCTTAACTTTTATATATACACCAACTCTTGCTTTTAAAGAAAGCATTTAGTGATTGGAAAAAAGTAAGTGTTGTGATGGAAAACCATTTATTTCTTAGCTTGTGCTGCTGTTAAATGGACGGCAGCTCTTTTTCGCCTAGATGTTTTCATCTTCCCCTTTAGAGAAGCCAGCGTACAAAACCTATGCCAAGCTTCTGTGGGTTTATATCCTCCTGAACTTTTCAGAGAATGCTCACTGTAGACTTTGTTTGAAAAAAACAAAACAAAACAGTCATTCACTCAATCAATCAGATAAACGAACCCAGGACAGAACCATGACAGAACAAAAGTATTAATAGGCTGTGTTTCCAGCCTCTCTCCCATTTGCCTCCCTGCCTACCCAGGGAGGGCACACGCTTCTTCTCCTGGCCCACCTGTGCAGAGGGCCCTGCCTCCCCTGAATGGTTCTGTTAGGTCTCTATAAGGGCTAAGGCCAGGTTGGCCTGAACAGGAACAGGTTTTCTCTTCAGAGGATGCACACCTGGGGCCAACATAACTTGAACGGCTGAGAAACACACATTTAGGAAAAGCACCCTCTCCATGCCTCTGTTCCACCAAGCTTCCTCTAGTGCCTTTCCCAAAGCCATAACGTCAAAACGTTCCTCTAAAAGCTGGTTGAAACGTGCCAATCTGGAAGAGTGTGCACAAGGAAACAGCTGTGCCCCTTGAGTTGTTTTGATCTGGGGAAGCTTTGAGGCAAATCTTGGAGACAAGTGCAGAAGCAGCATGTGAAGAGATGGTTTACAGGTGAATGGAAGATTCAGGAGCCGTAGCTGTGGTCTACGAAAAGCCTCAATGTTGTTTGGGAAATGCATGTAAAGAACATGAATTGTATTTCACAATATATACAAATATCAAATCATTATGTTATGCCTGAAACTAATATTATGTTCCATACCAAATAGAAATTATATCTCAATTTTTTGAAAAGTGAACTATTTGAACTTCCACTTGGTTGCTGGGCTATTTCTATAATCCCAGGACCACTCTGAGACTGTCATATGGGTGATGGTTTTACCATATGGAGATACATTTACATCAACCAATGTTCAGATGATGGATTTTGGAGTTGGCTGGACTTCTGTCCAAATTCCATCTCTGCAGCTTACTTGCTGGTCATCTTGAGCTTATGTCTAAATTCCTTGGAGCCCCAGTCGCTTTATAGATAAAGAATAGAAATTAGCGCCCACCTCATCAATTTGTTGTGGGGATTAAAAGAGATAACCCATTAGGAAAGCACGGCGGAGAGTGTCTGGCAGGTAGGACGTCATCATTGGTAATGAGAAGTATGTGTCACAACAATTTCCAAAGATGCCTTGTGAAAATAACTGCTGTTCAAGGAGATCTACCTGCTAGGTCCCTCTGGGATGCCCCCAAGCCTTGTCTTCAAGCTGAAGTCAGAGCAGCAAAGGGCGTTTGATGGTGTCAGGTTCCATGCAGGATGGCCATCAGTAGGTGAATTTGGGTAGAGAGATCTGAATTTGTACTTTTTGCTAAAACAGGAATCAGCAAGGTTCAACCCTTGTGGCTTTGCAACTCGTCCTAATTAAAGGACAGAGTATGTACATGTATACTGCTAAGCCATAAAATGTACTATACCCAGAGATATTGTGTGTGTGTGTGTGTGTTGGGAAGTAGGAAGGAGAGTAAAAAATAGGTCTTTTTGCTCTTGCCTAGGGTGCAGTTTTCCTTGAGCTCTTGGAGAGACTCAAAAGCAGAAGCAAACTGTGCTTGGCTATGCACATAGCCTTACAACAAGAATGGTTTTAAGGATGGATGGTGCAAAGACCACACACAAATCAGAGGATGTGCAATGAAAATGTTTCCCTGGGGCTATTGGCCTCTTCGGCAAGGAGTGGGTCATTCCTGGACTGTGACCTGGGGGCCTGGCTACAGCCTGTGCTGAAACAGTCTTAGACCCTGAACAAGCCACATCTCATCTTCTGGCCTGTGTGCCATCCTCTGACAAATGAGCTGATTGGACACTGTGAGCTTTCAGGCCACACTGAGCTTCCGTAGGTCAGGTGCATCCCCAGTCTGTGATTGCACATGGCTGGAGCAGGTGAGGGTTGTCTGTAGCTGGCTCAAAGCCTTTTCCTGGTGGAGCTGAACCACCCCTCCAGGCCAAGCACTGGCTACAGCTCTCAAAGGCACCAGCCTCAGAAGGAGGAGAGGTTTGCCCTTGTATCCTTTAGAAAAAGAATAACAAATAGACGACTTTTGGAACCTTTGAGTCTTGAGGTCAGTGATTAACTTGAGCTCTTCAGGAATTGTACGTGGCGATGCAAAGGAGAAAAATGGGTGGTGAGCTGAGACCAAGGCTGTGAGTGATCAGAAGTGTGGCATCTTGCTCAGACGGCAGGTCCCTGACGTGTCTTGGACACTGTAAGGCCCAGGGGCTGGCAGGGATGAGTACGAGAACCAGGCTCCCCAAAAAGCGCTTGCAGTTGTCTGTGAAGGGGGACCTGTGCACAAATTACCCTGGTTACCTATTGCTGCAGTACAACCCATTCCACACCTAGTGGCTTACAGGAACAATCATTTTATTGTTTGTGATTCTTTGGGCCAGGAATTTGAGCAGAATTTCTGCTTCACATGAGCTGGGATTCAGTGGCTGGGCTGGACCGGAGGGTCCAGGAACGCTTTACTTTCGCATCAGAATCTTGGCAGTGAAGAGCTGGAAGGCTAAGGTCAGCTGGGGCACGGGAATGGCTGGCTGCGCCTCTTCCCCCCTCCCCCAGGGCTTCTTCCTCTCCATCTGGTCTCTCTCCATGTGCCATTTTGCCAGGTTCCAGTTCTGAACCCCCAAGAGAGAGGAAGCGGGACTTGCTAATCCTCTTAAAGGCTAGGGCCAGATCTGGCACAGCCATATTCTGCCACATCCCACTGAATGAGAGGTCATGAAGCAGCTTAGATTCAAGGGATGGAGGAAGAGACTCATTCTCAGTGGGGGCGTGCCTGTGTGACAGTGCCTATTTTGGGGAATAACTAACTACAGGTCCCTTTGGCAGAATTTGGAAGGATTTGAAGTCTGGGGTCACATCAGCAGTAATGATGCCCAGATGGCCTTTGTGGTTGCAAGAGTGTCAGCCTAACAGTCCCTCAAGCTCACACCTACTCTGGTCCTAGGAGTGAGGTGTAACCAGCATGATGAGCCCTCTTCGCTGTTACCTCCAGGAAACCATCCTGACTCAGTGATCTGGACACTCCCAGTCCCCAGATTCCTCGCCCAGCTACGTTTACTGCATCTTCTTTCAGGGAGAGTGAGATGGTTTTTATCACAAGCATTAACTCTGGCTCTTAGCAGCGTCCTAGAGCACAGTGTTGAGAAGGATCCTGTGACCACGTCAAGGCTCAGGGCCATGGTGTGTTAGTCGCATCTGTGTTGGACTGAGGAGTAGATTTATTCTAAATCTGAGTCTGACCATGCCACGCTCTCAACGGAAGTGAGACAGGTGTATTAATTAGTCTCTAAATTTGCCATGTGTTTTCCCACCTGCCCCCATTTGCAGGGCTCATTGCCTTCTCAGTGGTTGCCTGGCCTTCAAGGCCTGCCTCCTCCCACAAGCTTTGCTGGGCCGCCCTAGTTTTTGGATTTCTTTAAGTTAGGCTGAGGGAGTTTTTATCTCTAGATACTGCCATGAGTTGTTTCCATTAGATACTGCCATACATTGTTCATTATCTTCACATCGGCATACTAATTACTTCTAACGAGGCTATTAGATAATTGAAGTCGTCAGGTTCTTATACACCTTGTTATCCTTTCTTTGGTTGGGGTGTCTCCTGATGGTAGTGACTTAAGAGGAGCATCAGAAGAGGATTTGAATATACTATTGACTCAGTATTTCCCTGCCAGCAGGCATTGGTGGTGGAAATGGGTTAATACCCCCAGGCTTGGCTCAGGGGGCTTTGCCAGGGAAGTTTACCTGGATCAAGGGTGGCCATCCAGGACCAAAGCAGAGCTGTTGGTCAGGTAGCCTCAGGTGCCAGTTCTGTCTGAGGCCTGTGCTGCTGCTCAGGTAATTCCTGACGTGTCCACGGGTTCCATGTGTCTGGGTTCCCATGGTCCTTGTTGTTGCCTGTGCAGAGCTCTGCAGGGCATGTGTTAGGGCATTCTCCATGCCTGCTCCAAACCTATGACCTCACATTAGCCTGGGGGCTACCTGTATATGGCTTTGGTCCATCTCCCCAAACTAGCTGCCTCTCTCACTTCCATCCTATCTGGTTGTAGATAGAACTAAACCTCTCTTCTGTCTTTTGAAGAAGATGAACTTTGCACTGCTTGGAAAGGATCAGTTGTTTGAATTATAAGTCTGAAAATGCTTAAGTTAATGTTCTGGTAGGTGGAGAGGAGATGCCTTAAGACCCCAGAAGGGAAATAGTGAGATGGAAGAGAAAGGAGAAGCTCTCAGGGGTCTTGTGGGAATGGAAAAAGGTGATGAAGTGTCCCTGTTTTTCAACCTCACCCACTCCTCAAGGAAAGAGTATGTTCTTTCTTGCCTGTGGACAGCTTGTGTGTATTGGCACTCAGCTCCCCTATCTGGAGCTCAAAACTGAGAAAGTGGATTTGGCAGAATTCCTTTGAATTGTGTAGTGCTGTGTCTGAGTTCATCTGTCTAGGCATATGAAATCCCTGGACACCAATGTGAAGAAGCACACATCACAATTTATGTAACATTATCTCTAATACGCACACCTGACGTACCTGGGAAGGTCATATCTCTGCAGATATGCCCCATCAGTAAGTCACCCTTCCTCCTGGCCCAGTGGTTCTGTGATCCCCAGCATCCCCACTGAATTATCTCATGTATATCCAAATATAATCAGGGTCTATTTTCTGATCATTAAGTTACAAAGGCAATTAATGTTATTTATAACATATTGGACGCTGGGTCAGATCTTAAAGTGCATTCAGAATCATCCAGGCATCAAAGGAAGGTGAAAGTATGTGCAGCCCAGTCAGAAGGTTGAATTTCACTTTACTGTCTGTGTGATAATTGGTCATCTAAATATTGTTTACTAGAAAAGCCACTTAGAGAATTCCTTTGAGCAATCGCCAAGAACAACTGCAATAACAACTATAATTTTTCGAGAGTTCACTTGCTACCAGATGTTGTGAGGCAAGCTTTATGTATTCATGAGCTCATGTCATCTTTCTGGATTAATGGGAGTTTCTGATGCCACTGTTAAGAAAGAAGTATCGTCAAAGGGATGCTTCCTACACCTTGTTTTGTGGGTTTGCATGGCTCTGACCAAGTCATCCCTGGAAAGGAAGATTCCTGGCCGTGGTGCAGCTGGTGTTAACTCATCACCTGAGTTCTGTTGTCCCAGTCTGTGCAGAGCTCTGCAGGGCGTGTGGTGGGGGCCATTCTTCATTCTGGCCCTAAACCCATGACCTCACATTAGACTGGGGGCTACCTGTATATGGTCCATCTCTCCAAATTAGCTGCCTTTCTCACTTCCATCCATTTTGGACATAATGGTAGAGAGAGCTAACACCGCTCTTCGGTCCTTTGAAGAAGGTGTACTTCACACTGCTTGGAAAGGATCAGTTGTGAATTTATAGTTACTGAATGCTGATTCACATTTAGCCATCTGTTTAAAAATGTACCTGGATTTGTTTTAATGATGTCTGATGAGAGATGCAGACACGGAAATGACTGTCGTGATGAAAACATATACGCACAGACTCCTGGAGATGGGAAGCACACCACACGGCACAGGGCCACATGGGGAAGCAACAGGATGGCTCAGGAGGCAGGAGGCAGGAAGCAGGAGAGCAAAGGGAAAGTGGGGGTACGAGCCCTTATTGTGATTTTTGCTGGAAGGAATGGGTAAAGTGCGGAAACTAATTTGAACGAGGGTCCACGGTGTCGGACTGCCTCAGGTGTCTGGTACAGCTGCAGTGATGAGGTCCTGGGTGATTAGGGCAGGGGGCAGCCTGTGAGAGCTCCTGAAGGAGCTGGTTGTGGGTGTGGACTCTGGATTTGTTGGTTTGCATATGAAAGGGGAGGTGTGCAAGCCAGTTGTTTTGCTACCTACCACTTTGTAGCCCTGGGAAGAGGAGTCTCTCTCAAGTCAGCAAGTCCCAGATGCCAGAGCATCAAGGATAGAGAAAATTAGGAATTATAGGGAAGACTCCATCCTTTGAAGTATTTACCCAAGAGATAATAAATACATATTGAGTGCTGGTTCTGTGTCTGGCCTTTGTGACCTAGAGCTCATGTAGTCCTGGAGACAGGCCTGGCTATGGAAGCCCTCAGTTGATGTTTGCTCTCAAAGTGCTGAAGGAATGCTCCACACTTGTGCTGGGAGTACATGGAAGTGCCCAAAATGCCACCTCTGTGCTCCAGGAGCACACAGTCCAGTAGAGAAAGAAGCACATACATATATTTATTATAACACGATAATTGCCATTACTGATGGCCACAGTCATCTCCAAACCTGCTTCTCCTAGAATTCCTTCTGCTGGAGATGACCTCCTGGTGCGCCCAGCAATTTAAGCCAGAACTTGAGTGATCCTTGCTTCTCCCTGCCCCCACCTCCTTATTCCTTACTCTTCAGCATTCACGTCCTACTCATTCTACCTTCCAAAGCTATTACCAAGTTTGTCCTCTTCTTCATTTCCACTGACTGCAAAGAGACGCCATGTGGTTTCACAGAAGGAAAACCACTGCCTCCCGGCTTTCCCGCATGCCCCTCCTTGAAGCCTGGTTAGAGTCAGAGCCAAAGGGTACCCTCCTCCCCCCATTTCTGTCTACACAGCAGAGCTCTGGGCACTAATTCAGAGCAGCTGTGCACCAGCCCCTGGTGGGCATCTGGGAGGGGAACCATCTGGGAGGGGACTGGTGGGGTGAGGCAGGAGCCTTTTCACCTCCCAGGGGCTTAACCACCCGGAGTCCCTTTTAAGATGCTCTCTTGTCCCTGGAAACCATGTGTCTGGCAGGGGCCTGGAGGCAGACAGTTTGTCCCAGGCCCTTCCCCATCTCCTTGTGGGTCTCTCCTCCTCTTGATTCGCCTCTGGGCCTTCCCAAGGGGTCAGTGCTGTCTGGCTGCTGTCAGCTCCTCTGGGTAGCTGTCATGTTAGTGGAATTTAAAGGTTACTTTTCCCGATGAAATTGTGCTCTAAAGAGATAGGAAGAAACCCAGATGGCATGGCTCAGTGGTTGATTGTTGACCTATAAACCAAGAGGTCACTTAGGGCACATGCTGGGGTTGTGAGCTCAATCCTTAGTGGGGGGGCATGCAGGAGGTGGCCGATCAATGATTCTCTCTCACCAGTGATGTTTCTATTTCTCTCTCCCTCACTTTTCCTCTCTGAAATTAATTAAAAATAAATTTTAAGGGAGAAAAAAAGAGCCCAGCCATCGTGCCTCAGTGGTTGAGCATCAACCTGTGAACCAGGAGGTCTCAGTTTGATTCCTGGTTGGGGCGCATGCCTCATTGCGGGCTCCATCCCCAGTAATGGGTGTGTAGGAGGCAGCCGATCAATGATTCTCTCTCATCATTGATGTTTCTGTCTCTCCTTCTCCCTTCCTCTCTGAAATCAATAAAATTATATTTATAGAAAAGAGATGGGAAGGAGAGCACATTGAGGATGGGAAACGCAGGTCAGAGTCTGTGATTCACAGAGGACATCCATGTGTGTGTCCCACAGCACGGTCACAAGTTATTCCTCCACCTTCCAGCCTGGAGTGTGGGGGAACAACCAGTTCAGGCTCCAGGGTGTGTCCGATTGAGGCTAGGAAGCTACAAGGATGATGTATTAGTTTGTTAGGCCTGCCCTAATGAGATACCTACCATACACTGGGTAGGTATCTTATTAAACAACAGAAACAACAGTTCTGGAGGCCAGTGGTTCAAGATCAACCTGCCTTCAGGTTTGGTTTCTCCTGACCCTTCTCCGCTTGGCTTGCAGAGCAGTCTTCCGCCTGTGTCCTCCTCTCGTGGTCTTCCCTCTGGGTGTGCATGCCCCGGTGTCTCTTGGTGTGTTCACTTTTCTCTTCTCATAAGGATGCCAGGCATATATCTTCTTCTTATAAGGATAAGGGCCACACTTCAATGGCCTCGTTTTAACTAAGTGACCTCCTCAAAGGCCATAGCTCCAAATACAGTCACATTCTGAGTACGGAGCGGGAGAGGTGGGGGGGGAGGGCGAGAGGAGGGCTTCAACACTGAATTTGGGGAGGACACAGCATAACAGGATTGCACGGTGGTGAGGACCTAGAGCTGCAGTTCTCAAAAATGTCAGGTGGCCAAGATTTTGTGAGCCAGTGGTGCCCAGTGAGTAACATGCTAAATCGCCAGATTCCACTGTATGAACTAAGTAAGGACCATTTTCGTAGCAGAAAGTCGGATGCTGTGTAGTGTGGAATCTCAAATCCCAGTGAATAAAATGGGCACGTGACAGCGGAAACTGTTGAACTAAGCAGATGAGCAATTTTGAGTTTTTGCGATAATATTTGCTTACTCGCGCGATCATTTTTTCGTCTACTGTACTTGCTGACAAAACAGTAGCAGGTGCCAGAGTTTTAAAAACTTTGTGAAAACTTGAAGCCGGCAAAATTCCACGTATTGAATACATTTTCTATATGTATTGGGGAAAACTCACTATTACTTTCTTTTAGGAAAGGAAACATCACCCATATTCCAGAGGAACATGGAGAATTGTGATGGGAAGAAACACTCCTGTGTGTCTTCTCTAATTAGTCACAAGACTTAGAGGACAAACAACGCATTCTAATGAACGCAAGGTGATTCCAGAGGCTAGCCATCTGCAGTCTGGCTTCTCCCTCCATTTGTTCGTTTATTTAACATAATTGATGGAGCACCTTCTATAATGCTTAAATCAATATTCTTGCTTAAATTCAATCTGGCAGGTGGATGGGGGATGTGCATAACCCTTTGCTAGACAGTGATAGAGAAATGAATGAGATTCCACCCTACCTCGAGAACCCCAGTTATCAGTGAAGAATTTTGGCTACAAACAATAGAATCCACTCCCGCTGGTTTAAGCAGAGAGATGATTTATTAAATTAGCTTCAGCGCAGGCAGAACTGGCTTGGAAGCAAAGTGCCAGTCAGGCAAAGCACTGCTCCAGTGGAGACCGTGTTCCTATTGGTGCACGGACACCAATGCTGGACATGGAGCACAAGACCTCTGCTCCTGATGTCTTTGCAAAGTTGGGTGTCTGCAGCTGCCTTTGCCCAAATGGCTTCCACAAGGAACCACACCTTTGTGTCCCTTACATCTTATTGGCAGAGTCCAGGGCACATGCCTGGCTAGGAAGGGAAGCTGAGAAAGCAAGTTTCTGCCTTCTACCTTAAAGATATGAGATCACGAGATAGGAAATTCCGCAAACATGGGAAAGTTTTCTTGGGGTAGACAAAAAGTATGGCAGGTGTCCACTCTAAGCTCCTAGTCTAATGGAGGAAACAGAAGTATATTTTAAAAATTGTAGCAGGACAAGTTCTAAAATCAAGACATGCTTATGGCATGATAGAGATCAGAAAAGGTATTAACAGCCTGGGGTGGTCCAGGAAGGCTTCCTGGAGGAGTTGGTTGATAACTGAGCTCATCTTGATGGATGAGGCAAAAGAGGAACAGCTCAGCACTAAAGAACAGGGACCCTCACTGTCTGACTTTAAACATGCCTCCGCAGTGAGTGTACCAGATTTAATAGACAGAAACTGATGAAACAAGAGGAAAAGGTAGATTGGAATCTGAACGCGTTAGTGAGGACTGATGTGGGAGCTGGCTAGAAAGTGCCCAGGGTATCCTGGATGGGGCTGGCATAATCCACTTGGCTCGTGTCCTATTCCCTCCCAATTATGCTCCCCTCAAATGTCCTGAGAGGTTAGGGCTTCCAGCAGAAAACATGCTGTGCATTTTCAGGGAAGCTGTGGGGAACTACAAAGCCTGACTCCAAAGAAGTGACTTTTTTTCTTTAAAAAATGTTATGATAAAAGCATTAGTGAAAATATAAAGTACAAGACCCATGATAACTATGATTTATATTGATACACTAGAGACCTGATGCATGGAATTTGTGCAAGAGTAGGCCTTCCTTCCCCCGGCCACTGGCACCAGCTTCCCTGTGGCATCCAGGACCCAGGCTTCGCTCCGGCCACTGGCAGGGACCCGGACTTCCCTCCTGGCCCTGGCTTCGTCCGGAAGGACATCCAGTCTAATTAGCATATTATGCTTTTATTATTATAGATTTTTTATAACATCTCAAATGCAATCAATTATACCAACTTTGCAAATTTCATACCTTAGATTTCTTAGAAAGTGAATCCTAGTAGCAGTGCTTTAATGCTGTATTTGACAAATTAGTATTTGTTAATAAGGAGGCAAAGAATGATGATATTTCTAAGACACATTGGTTAGAGAGTTGGAATATGGGGCCCTACTTCCCCCTAAATCTGTTTCTCTTCTGCATTTTCCCATCTCGGTAAGTTAGGCAGCCCTTGGCTATTGCCTTAGTGCAGAAGCCTGGCCATCAGCCTTATCAGCAAGCCCTGTGGGCTCTCCATCCACATGTACTTCGTATTTGTCTCCTTTCCAGGTGCCCTGTGCCATCCCAAGCAAAGCTCCTCCATCTAGTGCCTGGACCAAGGCTTGCTGACCAGCGCTCTGCCCCAGGCTGGGTCAGCTGAGCCTGTCTTCTCCCTGTGGCCAACTGATATTTCAGAGCAGAAATACTCTCTGTTGCATAAAGCTTTCCAGGGCCGGCTTCCCACTGCTCTGAGATCAAATTCAAGGCCCCTGACTACACTGCCCACTGTTCTCCTTCCGGCCGATGGTCAGCCACAGAGACCATTCCCTTAGTCTCCTGACTGGGGACCCCTGCCCGATGCCTGGACAGAGAGGATGCCCCTGCGTCCATGCCCTCCCACCCTCTCCCTTCTAGGGAGCTGATATCTTTCAGGTCTGGAGCTTAAATGGCATTTCTTCCATGTGCATTTTCGTGATCTTCTGTCTAAATAGTGTCCACCCCCCACCTGGCATTTTCTTCATGCAGCTTCCTGTTTATTTCTCTTCTGACACTTAACCTACATTTGTTTGCTTATCATCCATCTCTCCTAGAATCTGAGTTCTGAGGAGGCAGGGTTCTGGTCCACCTAGTTCACTCAGTAGCCACAGCATCTGGCCCAGAAGTGTTCAGTAAGTGTTTCACTAGGGAATAGAGCATCTTCGAGTGCTCTGCCAGACTACTTCCCACTCCTCCTTTGAGGAGCACTCTTTCTCTGCTCTGGTTACTGGCTATCTCCAACTTGGTCCAGGCTGCCCCACCCCTACCGCCTGCAGCACACCCTGGGGATGGATTCCCAGGCTCTGTGCTTCTCCTGTGATTCCCCTAATATGGATGACCCACATTTCATTCTCCCTCCAGTGCTGTCTCCTGCTGTAAATGTGCAAGCCTGCACTTCATGAAGCTGGGCTCTTGCTATAAGATCAACCAGGAAAAGTCACAAACCATCTATGGGCAAGTGCAATAGTTAGAAGGAAATAAACCTAAGCTTCTCTCTCTACCCCTAAGTCAGGGTTTCTCAACCTCAGCACCACTGACATTTTGGGCCAGATACGTCTCTGTGGGGGCGGAGAGAGGAGGGCTGTCCTGGGTTGTGAAGGATGCCCACCTGCATCTCTGGCCTCTATCCACCAAAGGCCAGTAGCATCACAACCCCTCCCCACCCACACATGCACTTCTCCAGACATTGCCAAATGACCTGTAGGGGCAGAATCCCTCCCCGTCTTTGAGGGAAGTAATTGTCCTGTGCACGGGCTGGACATAAAGACTTCAGAGGAGTGCATTACGCAAATGCAGTGGTGCAGGTCACCTAGCAGTCTGGGCATCGAAGGGCTCTTGTTTTTGGACGCTCCTTGTCAAGTGCTGATGGTGGTGGGTCAAGTGCTGATGGTGGTGGGTCAAATGCTGATGGTGGTGGGTCAAGTGCTGATGGTGGTGGGTGGATATGATAAATGACCACACCCCCTAGGATGCTTCTTTATAGCATCTGTCAAGCCTAAGAAAATTCAGAGAGAGAGAGAGAGTTTATGCTTCTGTTTCTTCTGTTTTGTTGTGTTTGTTACTCTTCACCTGAGGATATTTTTTCCATTGATTGTTTTTAGAAAGAATGGAAGGGAAGGAAGGAGGGAAAAGAGAGAGAGAGAGAGAGAGAGAGAGAGAGAGAGAGAGAGAGAGACATCTATTTGAGAGAGACATTTTAATTGGTTGCCTCCTACACCCACCCGGGAGTGGAACCTGCAATCCAGGTAGGTGGCCTTGACTGGGAATTGTACACAAGGCCGTTTGGTGCAAGGACTGACACTCTAACCCCTGAACAACAGGGGCCAGGGCAAGAGTTGTATGCTTCTTGAAACATTAGTTTGCCTTAACAAATGTAATCTCCATGAAATTAAACTTCATTTGTAAAATGACTGATAACAAGATTGTTGGGAAGATTAATTGAGATAGTTCATGTAGCATTCTCAGCTCCAATCCATAGCTGTTTTTAGGGATTATTATTGACTAATTTGTCTGTCACACGATATTTAAATTGCAGCTAGTATAAGATGCACAGTTTCTGTGGGCCATTACCTTTATGTCTCATTTGATGCTGACAACCACCCTGCCTGCACAGGTGGCATGCTGCCCATTTTGTAGATGGTAAGAGTGAGGTTTGAGAAGATTTAGTATCTTGTTAGGGTCACAAAGCCTAGAGGGTGAAGATGGTATTCAAATTCAGATTGTCAGAAGAGAAATAAATAGGGACTGCTTTTTCTATGACACTGGAAGGAATGTGAGGTTAGGAGTTTGAGGTCTGTCCCCAGTTTTTTCCATCCATCCACCAAGTTAAGAACAATCTCATTTTACCTCAGGTTGTTTTGACAAAATGTGTTTGTCTGTTCTCAATATATGTGGCTCCCCACCAAAGTGAGTCTACATTCTAGCAACAAGAGTGTGTCTTGTAAGTAACTCTTCCCATCTCAAGTGTCATACTAAGAGTTGGTGTTTCATCAGTACTTACTATTTGATTTTTCTTAAATCCTATGCACTTCTGTTGTGGGCGTCCTAACAGCACCAGGTGTTAGACTAGTTCGACCAGTGAGGTCAGACCAAGGTGGGTTCAGCAATCTCAGTACTTAAGTTCTGGCTCAGAAAGAATTCAGAGCCAAGACTCAAACTATAAGAGAACATTCATTTGGAAAATCACAGAGGTAGAAAAAGTAATTCGTAGCAGAAATGGGCTTAGGAAACATGTTATTGAGGCAAAGGAAGGACCCTAGGAGCTTGGGAATGAAGAAAGTAATGGTCATGAGCCTAGATGAGGGCAAGGTAGAGAGAGAAGGGGAAGGCTTGGGGGTGCTCCTTGGAGGGAAAGTGCACTGGGTCCACTGTCCTAAGGGTTTTAAGGGTGGAGTTTTTAGAGGAGGTCTTAGGGGAAGATCTCAATGGAATATTCAGCAGCTTTCCCAGTGTGTCCTTTGAGGGTCTGGTTTCTATTATTTGACTGGTTGGCACCAGGGCGGGTTATTATCCAATGCAACTGGTCCTGAGGTTAGCCATGGGGTCATTTGTCTGGTTTTGCTGCTTGTCTGGCCCTGGAGCTGAAATACAACTGAGGCCTAGATGTTATTTCTAGGGAGGAAAGGCCAGGGCGTTCAAACCATATGACTAGGGACCTGCTAGGGGAAGAAAGGTCACCCTGGGGCAAGGTCTCACCCTACATTTGTCCTTTGCTAGGCACCCAGGTTTTCCTGCCCTGGTGACCTTCTGTACCTGGCCCATCGCCCTCCCTCTGCTCCTGTCTAGCTGCCTACCACACTTCTAGCAAAGACTGAGTTGAGTGAGAGTAAAAACTCTTCTTGCCTCTAAAGCAGTGGTTCTTAACTTTCCTAATGCCGTGACCCTTTAATACAGTTCCTCATGTTGTGGGGTGATCCAACCGTAAAGTTATTTTCATTGCTACTTCATAACTGTAATCTTGCTACTGTTATGAATCTAATGTAAATATCTGATATATAGGATGTATTTAGGCGACCCCTGTGAAAGGGTCATTCAACCCCCATAGGGGTCTCGACTCAGAGATTGAGAACTGCTGCTCTAAAGGAATGGGAATTTCTATTTTACAGTTAGCTTTGAAGATGACATTATTTCTTGTCCTCTGGTTCTGGGCACCATGAAGAGCAGCTTTGGCAAGAGTGCTTGAGTAGTATTGTCACTTTGCACATACATCACTCCGGTTCCTGCACAACTGTATCACCCTTGAGTCGTGGGTGCATGTGGTTCTGACATGAAGTGCACCTCTGTTTAGCTGGGCCACAGGTGAGGGTTACAACCTCCCCTCTGTCATAAGGAGGACAATTCATCTAAGGAAGGAGGGACTCTTTCAGGAAGCCAAGCCGCCACTAAGTGAGAGAGAGAGAGAGAGAGAGAGAGAGAATGAATTGGGATGGGAAAGAATTCTCTACCTAGCAAATGGCTAAGGGGCCCTCCCACACAACAGACCTGGGACCCCGTGTTCTCAGGAGAGCCCTGGAATGAGTATCACAATGAATGGGGAAGTCGCCAGCTTTGTCATAGTGTAGGCTGTGAAATCTTTTACACTTTATAACACTCTAAAATCTGAGAATGGCTTGGTTATCTGGGTTCCACTGATGTGCTCTTACTCTCAACAGGAAAAGAAGCGTAAAGAAACAAGGGAGTAGCCCTGGCGGGCTTGGTTCAGTGGGTAGAGCATAGGCCTGTGGACTGAAGGGTCCCAGGTTTGATTCCAGTCAAGGCCACATGCCCGGATTGTGAACTGGATCCCAGTGTGGGGCATGTAGGAGGCAGCAATCGATAATTCTCTCTCATCATTGGTGTTTTTATCACTCTCTTCCTCTCCCTTTCTCCCTGAAATCAATAAACATTTTTTTAAAGAAAAACAGGGGGTGGGTATTTGGGTAATGGTTCTCATGGCCAGGCCAATTGCTGGGCCTGCCTGAATGAAATAAGTTACTTTGAGTTCTTCAAATACTGCCAGGTTTTCTCAACATCATGTGTGTCCTAATAGGTCTAGGGAGAATTCCTTTGCGTTGTTTTGAGTTTAGGGGGAAACACTACTGCCAGCCTCTGTTTGAACTCCCAAGGTGTTTTCAGGTTTAATGTCCTTGGCCTTTGGACGCAGGTAGTTGATCGGTATCTGCCTCTCCTGTTTCCAGTCTGGAGGGGTAGTATTAAGAGTGGCTAGTGTTTTTGTTGATATTGTTGTTTGGCCTTGTTTTAAATTTCCAAACCCAGGAGGTGGCTGTGGTGTGGACCTGCCTGATGAATAGAACTAGAATGAGGGGGCTCCATATTTTCCTGGCAACCTGGGTGCTTACTCAGCGTTGGTTTTATTTGTTATCTTTTATTTAGGTAAAATTCACAAAACATAAAATTGTAATTCGATGGTATTTAGTACATTTATAATGTTGTGTAACCATCATCTCTTTCTAGTTCCAAAATTTGTTTTATCACCCCTCTGAGGGATTCTGTATCCCTTAGGAATCACTCTTCATGTACCCCTCGCCCAGCCCCTGGCAACTCGTGATCTGTACTCTGGATTCAACTATTCCAGGCATTTCATATCAATGGAATCATTCACTCACTATGTGGCCTTCTATGTCTGGCTTCTTCCACTTACATGAATGTTTGCTTTTTTTTATTTTAATCCTCACTTGAGGACATGTTTTTTTATTTTGAGAGGGAGGGAGGGAAGGAGGGAGGGAGAGAGGGAAGGAAACAGAGAGAGAGAGAGAGAGAGAGATGGATCAGTTGTCTCCCGTATGCGCCGTGACTGGGAATCAAACCTGCAACCTAGGTATGTGCTCTGACCAGAAATCAAACCCGCCGCCTTTCCATGTACAGCACCATGCTCCAAACAACTGAACCACACTGACCAGGGCAGCATAATGTTTTTGAGGTTCATTCCTATTGTAGTGTATATCAGAACTTGATTCATTTTTAAAGCTGAATGATATTGGCATGGATGTACCACATTCGTTCACCCGTTTATCTGTTGATGGACATTTGGTTTGCTTCTATTTTTTGGCTGTGGTGAATAGTGCAGATGTGACTATTTGGTTGAGTGGGACGGCTCAGTTATGGGAAAAGCTTTCTGAGGAACACCAGCATAGGCTTGGATGGTGTAGCTCCTGGTCTGCTGTGCACGCACATCCACCTCTGAGGATGGCTACCATTTTTGGCCAGTGCCACCTGCTGACTTGCCCCATAGAGCAGTTTTTCACATGGAATCCAGATTCTTGGGGTTTATCCACAGATGAGCTTCAGTGTGGAGAGGCAGGGGAAGAGTGTGTAACTGTCATTCCTCTTCAAGGAGCTCCTGACCACTGTTCTGGAGTGACACAGTAAAGCCCTCTCTCTCTCCTATCCGTGCGCTTTCAAAGGTTTCCTGGCAGACCCTCGCTTGATTGATTGACAGCTGCTCTCTGCTTACCTCTGCCGTCCAGAGGCAAAGGCCAGCAAAGGCTGATGTGAGAGGACATACCCCAGACCGGAAAGCTGTGCAGATGAGGTGGGAGGCTGAAGAGCATGGCACGTCCCTCACATGGGCCCCACTGCCCGTGACCTTGGCCACCTGTGGTTTACTGCAGATGCTGGGAGAATTTGCTATCGAAGAGATTGTTTTGTTTGGAGAGAAGGCCTTTCTGGAAAAGCTGAGAAAGTCCTTGAAAGTTGCACAGTTTATGATGTTGATACGGTGGGAGAACTATCCAACCAGCTCTTTTTTTTTTTTTTAATTTAAATTCTTTATTGTTTAAAGTATCAGCTCTTTTTTTAATGAGACTTTTGATTGAAGTATATATTGTACATACAGAAAATTGCACAATCATAAAGTAGTACATCACTGTTAAGAAACAGTGATTCTGTTTGTATGAGGTATAATAGCAGGTAAAACGTATCTATGGTATTAGAAATCGGGACATTGGTTAAAGTTAGGGGGTTAGTGCCTGAAGGAAGCACAGGGGGTTCGCAAGGTGCTGATTACATTCCATTTCTTGGTTGGGAACAACTCTGCGTGTTTTAATAGCACCTCAAGTAGTATTTAGTATGCACCGAACTGAGAATAGAAAAATCCTGAGGTTAATACGGTTCAGACTGCTAAGCCTCCTGATTGTGCAGATGTGGGGGGTATCCTTGTTTTCTGTCTTTCTGGCCTCCTTCCCCCTATCTTCCTCTGGAGCATGACCTTGTCGCTCTCAGTCCATGTGCCGAAGTGGTCTGCCCACCCTTTGACCCCAGGAACCCGTGTAACTCCGTGTCTTGTTATGTGATGAGTGGGTGATGTGAGTCAGATGATGAGAGTCCGTTTGCTGGAAGCCCTGAGAAAGACTCCGCATATTCTCAGCTGGGGTTTCTAAACTAGTGGGACATAAGCTTCGACGGCTGTCTTTGCACCCACATGCAGTACCAACTGGAACTGAAGCCAGCACAGGAGACAGGAAAATCAAGATGGCCGGGGACAGTATGAATGGGTCCAGCCATGTTAAGAACTAGCTCCGTTCCCCATGGATTTTTAATTTATATGTGTCGATAAATTTCCTTTTCTGCCCTGTTCTTCAGTTTGAATTTCCATCCCTTCCTTTAAGGGTTTTACTGATTGAAACATTTGTTCCTTAGTCAGTCAAACCCATTAGATATACTTGTCCAAATTTGACTCTTTCCAATGGGGCATTTGGTCTCTCTGCTCCAGACTGTGAGAGGTGAAGGCAGAGAGACTGGGGAGACTTTAGAAGTTGCTTTTGGGTTGGAGGGATGGGGACTTGTTCTGAAGTTGTGTTGGCATCGCTCACACACTGTTTTTGTCTTGTGTGCTTATTTGGGATGGCATGGGGTATTAGTGCAGTCACTGGCTCACTGCTTCCTGCCATCCTCTGGGTACTTGCCTCTTATGCCTTTTTCTCACTATGCAAGAGAAGCAGAAGAGATGAGAGCACATAGCTTGGTGGCAGCCTTCCAGCCTGGCATAGATAACCAGGAAGGGCCCACTAATGACCTTCCATTACCAATTTACATAACCTCTGTATTCAAAAATATCCCAAATTGCCTAGCTGGTTTGACTCAGTAGAAAGAGCACCGGCCTGGGGACTAAAGGGTCCTGGGTTTGATTATGATCAAGAGCATGTACCTCGGTTGCAGGCTCGATCCCTGGTCAAGGCATGTGCGAAGACAACCAATTGATATGTCTCTCTCACATTGATGTTTCTCTCTCTCTGTCTCCCTTCTACTCTCTCTAAAAATCAATGGAAATATATTCTCAGGTGAGGATTAACAACAAAATAAATAAATAAATAATACAAATATCCCAAATTATAAAGTACACAAAGGAAATTTAAGGTTGCAGTTTTAGGAATAAAATTGTTAAGGTGGTTCTACCTGGAGTGTAGAGGAATTCACTAAATCAGACTCTAAAACGGAGGTGATTCTAACAGTGTTTGTGTTTTGCTGTAGGTATAGATTTCTAGCTATTCATGGGATGGAAAATATTCTTCAAGAAAACATTTAACAATTTATGGTAACTTTGTGATTAAACAAAGAATTACCATTAAAATAATCTGTAGGCTTTTTTGCTTTTGACTTCTCTTCCTATCACTGCTTACGCCCATATGGAGCTAGTGGATATCATGATATGCATGGGAGTCTGCTACAGTGCCTGACTGTGAGTAGCTGTTCAGTAAATACCTGTTGACTTGACCTAATCCAGTGTAGGTGTTTTACGCTGACTCTCACAAGTCTGCCAGCAGCCATATAACCTTGTTTCAACTTGACATTGGACTCATTTGCTCATCCTGATGTGAACAACTGCACCATAAATGAGATAAGACTTTTACTAAATCCACAGGCAAAGATAGTTTAGGCCTTAACCTTGCTTATGAGAACAGAACCGCATACTCTCATATCACTGAATAAGAAGAGGTTAGAGATGATCCTAGTTCAGTCTCCTTATTTTTTTTGGAGAGAGGCAGTGACTTGTTTAGTCAGTGGCAGAATAGGGCTGGGTTCCAGGGCCCTGGTGTGGCCTAACCTGAAGGTAAGCCCCCTCATACCCTAGGCTGGGAGAGCCTCAGCCATTTCATGAAGCTTCGGGGAAGCCTGCTTGTGGTTGGAAGAGGGGTGGGTAGAATCAGAGGAAAGTCTGACACTAGGCAGAGTTCACACACTTGTGCATCCTTTGTGTGTCTTCATATCCTTTGACAGATACTAAGTGGGGACAGGAATAGCCACAGGTCATTTCATAATTTCATTTTTAGCACTTATTATAGTTCTTCCTCCCATTATGTGGCTGGTAGAAGTAGCTAACACAATGCAAATGTGAATGTTTGATTCCATTTCTTTTCTTTCCCTTCCTCTGGTGGGGAGGCTAGTGAGCATTGGTTTCCAGAAGTAAAATGTGCCAATAATTTTAGCTGAATAAATCTGCTTTTAACTATCCTGTGACAGCTAGTATGACAATTAGCACGCATGGAGCATGTTACAGACCAGGTATTCTGCTGAATGCTTTATATGGATTGTTTTTGCTTAATTCTCACAAAACCCCCAGACATTGACTCACGTTTCTGACAAAGAAACAGGTCCAGAGAGGTTAAGTAACTTGCTCAGGGTCACCCAGTTCTGCCTGACCCCTAGGCATAAGCTTCGCTCACAACGGAAGATCACAGACCTGAAGAACAGCATGACAGTGACACTTTAGGGAATGTGAACGAGATTGCAACTATTTATAGATCACGGGATTTTCCCCAGGAGCTGTTCATTTCAGAGATCTGAGAAAAGACAGTCCACCTCACCACAGATGCGGCCTCGGCTTTCACCTCTCACTTTCTCACGCCTGTAGTGTCTGATAACAGAAATTATTTGCCTGCAGTGACTCAAATCTCGCCGATCCTCGGGAGCCTGTTGGGCAGCTGTGTGTCCTTGCTGGGCTGAGCCTTCCACGCTGTTGGAGGGGGCGTACGGGGTGTCAGTGCAGGGAGCACAGGTGGCCCCGGGTGGCTCCTGAAGGCTGTGGCCACTTCCTGGGGAGACGGCCACACTGCAGCCCGATTCTCCACACCGTCTGGTTCTGCGCTTTCTAAAAATATTCCTGACACACAGCTCGTGGGCATTTGGACCACACAGCTCTAAACCACAGCTGCCCTTTCAACTGGTATGCTTCTCCTTCAGGCCTGTCCATCTCGATTTCTGTGTGGGGAGGGATTCACTCCCCAGATGCCTTAAAAAAAGGGGGGGGGGCTGGCTGGTGTAGTTCAGTGGTTGAGCATTGACCCATGTACCAAGAGGTCACTGGTTCGATTCCTGGGGAGGGCACATGCACGGGTTGCAGGCTTGATCCCTGGTAGGGGGTGTGCAGGGGGCAGCCAATCAATGTTTCTATCTCTCTATCCCTCTCCCTTCCTCTCTCTAAAATCAATAAAAACATATTTTCAAAAAATTAAAATAACAATAAAGGGCATTTTTGTCTCTTTTAGCAAGTGTTGCATGTTTATTATATAAAAATGAGAAAATATGGATGGTCCAAAAGGGGGATAAAGACCAATAATCCCACCATGCAGATGAAAATGCTGTTCATGCCCGTGTGTGTGTGTGTGTGTGTGTGTGTGTAAATTTGCTGGGGGGGAAAAAAAAAGAATGATTCAAGATGTTAAAGGTCTCTCTATCCCCTGCCCCACCTCAACCCCCAGGAGCTCTCACACACCGCCTGGGGAGACATCCTCTTTGAGGTCTCAGTAAACATGCAGCCAAAGCTACCTTCACATGCATTTTCACTGAGCACCTACCTCTCGGGTTTCCATACTCATCAGCATCTTGGCCACTCCTGGAGAAATGTGCCATTAGCCTTCAGCCTGTCCATCTTAGTGACTTCCATCTTTGGAGGAGAAGAGTTCTTGTATGGTCAGATTTCTTCTGTTTCCAGTTATACTCATGTCCTGTCGTAGTGAAAATGAAAATATTCAATGTTCACCATGTACTTCTGAAGTAAGGTATCCCCTAATTTATGTGAATGAATGTGTGTGTGTTTTCTGCAAGAACTACAGGCTATGTTCTATGAGGCAGCCTGTTAAATTGAGGCAACATTTGAATTGTGCCTCTACCATTACCAAAATCTGGGAGAAGAAACAAAAATGAGTGAAACTTGATCCATAAAGCCAAGTGGAGGGCCTGCATTATAGCAAGCCACTGAACAGATTGTCCTTCAGGGCAACCTACGTGACCAAAAATAGGGCTCTAAACAGAGCTGTGGGCCTCTGGCTGGTTGGATCTGCTTGGAAGTCAGGGGCTTTTGGTTGGATTCCAGCCATCCTGGGCTGAAGTCACTGCCAGTCCCCAAAGACACAAGAGCATAGTTGTGGCTTTGACCTAGACCAATGCCTAGGTGCAGCTGGGGCAAGGCCCTCATGCCTTTGTGTTCATAGCCTCAGGAAGTTGCAGCCCTTTTGAGTGACTTCCTGACCAGATGAGATACAGACCAGCAAAGGCAAACCAATATCAACTCGGAGTCAACTCATTGGCTGGGAAATTGTTTTGAGAAGATTCAATGGCTTTGTTTAGGATCAGTGGGAAGGAGATCTATGATCCATTAATAATGTCTGTCATGGGAATGGGAGTGGGAAAGGAACAGGTATGCCAGCGGTTTGTCATCCTTGGTACAGACAAAAAGTTGTGCTCAAAAATGATATCTTAAATGATCACCCTTAGAAAAGTGTGTTGTAAAGGACCCTGGAAATGACGATTTTTTTAAAAATCAGGATAGGATACTTTTGAGAATAAAAGAGTTGCTTTCATCCTAGAACAACAGGAGTAAACAAAGACCCATGTTACTTTGTTCATTCAAACAACCCTTCTCCGGAAACATCCTCACCCTGAGTTTCAGGAGCCACTTGGACAAATTCTCCCTTACTTCCCACTGTGCTCTAAATGATTTCCAAAGAGCCCTTTGATTGGGGCATGTTTGTCTTAACACCCCGATGTGACGATGAGTGGCCCCAGCACCCACCTCCTTTTGTCCTCAACACACTGTGCAGGGGGCTCAAAGAGAGAGCTTATGGCATGGAGACTCTCCTGCCAATGATGGCTGGCTTCCAGGGCATCTCGGTGCTGGCTTCTGCTCCCCAGTGGCAGGACCATCAAATCCACCTACTCATTTTGTTTTTCCAAACACCAGGGTTGTCTTCCCCATTCCCTGTGGTATGAATCACTGTGCAACCTGTCCTCAGGGAGCTAGCTTTCCAGAAACCCAGCCCATGGTCCTGCCCCCGAGACCTGCTGGTCATCATTCTCTATCATGTGCTCTCACCATGGTCTACACTCCAGGGGTGAATAACTGCAGACATCTGTTTACTATGCACGAGAGAGTTGGGATTCCCTAGGTATTTAGACTTTTTTTCTTTATTAAAACTCTGGATCTACTTTTATTTCCAAGAAGGTCCCCCCGCCCCTCCCCGTTCTCTAGGTTGCCATCAATAAACTCAGGCTGCCTTAGCCAGTTTGGCTCAGTGGATAGAGCGTCGGCCTGTGGACTTAGGGGTCCCAGGTTCGATTCTGGTCAAGGGCATGTACCTTGGTTGTGGGCATATCCCCAGCAGGGAGTGTGCAGGAGGCAGCTGATCGATGTTTCTTTCTCATTGATGTTTCTAACTCTCTATCCCTCTCCCTTACTCTCTGTAAAAAAAAAAAAATAAAAAAAAAATAATAATAAATCAATAAAATACATTTTAAAAAAACCTCAGGCTATGTGGCACTGAAATCACAAATTAAAACTGGTGCAACGGGCAGCTGACTCTCGACAGCAGAGACTCCTTCTTGGAAATGTCTGTTTGTCTGTTTTCCTGTTAAGCTTGTTGGCCTGGCTCAGACAAGCCACCTGAGAGCTGGCCCCATTTCCCAGGCTGAGTTTCAAGATATTTGATCTGACAAATAATGTCCTTGGCCTGCTACAGTTCGGCCAGTTTTTGTTTTGGTAGTCGTGGTGTTCAGCTACAATATGAGATGAGAGTTTGGAATCAGAGACTTGGATTCCAGTCCTGACTGCCTCACAAATGATCTGTGTGACTGTAAACATGTCACAGCCCATCTCTGCACCCCATTCTTCATTGGTAAAGTGGGTGGGTGGACCAGATTACTGGCCATCAAACTTTTAGAAATGATGCCCTTTTATCAAAACACTAGAGGCCCGATGCACGGAATTGTTGCAAGGGGCTCAGCCCTTGCAGCCCTGGCTACCTTGTCTGGTCCTCGCAGCCCCGGCTGGCCCCCGCAGTCCCAGCTGCCTCAGCCAACCCTGGCAGCCCCTCACAGCCCCAGCTTCATCTGGAAGTTCATCCAGCTGTTTGGTCTAGTTAACATATTAGCTCTTTATTATATAGGATACCAAAACCCCAACATAGGGTGCCGAAGCTGCCCTGATTGAAGCCCAAATAAGACCCACAGAGCTCACAGAGCTTTCACTCCCTCTCACTCCTGTTCCTACGCACAGGCTCCTCCTCAGGGTCTTCTTGACACCCCATACCCCCACCCCCAGCAGGAGATGTGGTGTTTCCCTCCTGCTGCCTGTCTTCTGGCCGTCTCTCTGGGTAGGCTGTTCCTGCAAGTAGGCATTCCTGGCAGGGGTGGGTGAGAGAATTAAAAGATGAAATTTAAATCTCTCCAGTTTGCTGCCATCAGCAGCTCTCATCACACACTTGGTTGGGGTGGAGGTTGAAACCAAAGACACAGAGAAGGTTTCAGGTTCTCCGTGCATTGCAATTTCCGTGGGGCTGGGCTCTCGCCGTGCCCAAGTGTCTTGTATAGGTTGACTGTCTTCGTCTATCTCTCTCTCCTCTAGGACAGTGATTCCCAGGCCTGGAGCAGCACATAGGGACTAATCTTGGGATGTACCAGTCCCTTGTCAGCACTCACTACATTTAGGAGCAGCTCTAAGCAAGCCAGCAAGATGGAAGTACCTTCCTCAACTTTCTATTTTATATGGGCCCTTCATTTCTACTCCCTTCTTAAATCTTTGCAGCAACTCTGGTGTAGGGTTTCCTGTTTTGAAGTTGTCTTCCTGCTTACCTGGTGAAACCACATGTGCCTAGAGTGGCAGGACTGATGTTTTATCTATGCGTCTCAGCCCAGATCAGGGACACATAGTAGGCCCTCCGACTTTTGTTTGTTTTCTATGAGTAGGATAGGGAGTGAATGAGAAAATGAAGTGCTTAGGGTTAAGTAATTAGGTTGGCAGTAAGTCTGGGGTAGACATCTGTCTCGGTCATATCTGGCTGATTCGGGAGTTAAAAAGGCATTAAGTGTGATTCCAACATCTCCATTCCCTTGGTGCCCACCTAGTCCCTCATGCCCTCCCCTAAGCAGGGCTGCCTACAGGCTTCCCACCCCCAGCATTGCTCCTTCCCCCTTTGGCTCTCCCTGCCTCCCCCTTCAGAGAGGCTCTCAGTGGGAATAAAGAGCTAACAATGTTCAGTAGGGAAGTGGCACCCTGCTCTGATGTTATGTATCTTTGGGACCGCAGGCCTGTCCGCATAGTGGTCCCAAATCTGTTAAAGGTAGATTCTTGGTTTGCACCCCTGACCTCCTGAATCAGGATTTCTGGAAATGAGCCCTGCCTGGGCAGGTGATGTTTAAAGCCACTAATCCTGCACTTTCTATCTAACTTCATCTTTGGCGAGGAAATCCCAAGAGCTGGCCGTTGGGGTTCCATGGGCCAGTTTGCCCTCTCCAGCCCTGCCTTGCCAAATCCCACTTTTACCCTTTGGATCATGGTTTTTCTTCCACTTGAAGAAGTCTTTGCTCCTGTCTGCCTTTAGCTTCATCACAGGTGGCCTCTGGCGCCAGTTCCTCCCCAAGTCTCCTGGGGCCGCTCACCCTTGCTTCCTCCTTTTCTGGACCACTAGCTCTCCTACATACCAGCCCTCATTTCAATCACACAGTGAGTAGTTAGTGAGCTGTTGTGCTGTGCCCAACACTCATCTCAATGTGGGGGACACTACAGTGGACAAAACAAACACCCTGAGCCCAGAAAGCCTGCATACTAGCAGAAGAGGCAGGCAGAAAGCACAGTGCACGAATATAGTTATAACCCAGACCTTTCTGCTCATGACAGGTGCTAGGAGGCAACCAAAGCAGAGGAGGAACTAAATAGCAATGGCCGCCATTCTTGGTAGGATATTTGGGAAGGCCTGAGTAAATGATGTGTGGGGATCCACGTGGATTTGAGGCACAGGCAGAGGGAACAGCCAGTGCAAAGGGCCTGAGGCTGAGTGCTTGGTAGGCACTCAGTAAATATTCAAATGATAGAAGCTCTCCGGAGTGGAGAGAGGGGATGGCAGAGGAGGAGAAGAGGTAGTCAGGTGCAGGGTTACTTAGCACTTTGAAAGCCACTGTGAGGACTTCAGATTTCATTCCAAGTATAATAGATGCTGTTTGGTGGAAAAGTATCATGATAAAATGGACTTTTCTCCAGTGTGGAGAATAGACTCAGGGTTTAGGGCAAAGGGAGAGTGACTAGTCTGGAGGCTCTCACAGAGGTCTAGGGAGGAGACTTAGGCGAAGATGTCCTCAATGCAGACAATGAGAAGAGATTGGCCTCGGGATCAATTTTGAGAGTAGAGACTGGGTTTTAAGGTGGGAAACTAAATCTGAATTCCAAGACATATTCCTCTGCAACTGAGCGGAAAGAGGATGCTAAATCCTCTTTGCCAATTTCCTCTTTGTCAGTTCCCTTTCCATGAGGGCAGGGATCACACCATACTGGGTACACCCCTAGGTGGGGCCTGGGTCTCAGTGGGCGCTACATTAAATAATGGGGTCCATGAGCAGCCAGCACTGCCAGGTGGTTACACAGACATAGCCCCGTTCTGTGATATTTGCATCTGGAGGTGGTTTGCATGTTCCCAGTGCAGGAGCAGAGGATGTCGTGAGGGTGGCCCCCTGCATCACTCAGTTGTCATCTGTGAATGGGACAGATGCACTGTGCAGTTAAATGCTGCCTCTGCCACTGCAGGAGTTGGCCGGGAGAGGAGGTGGGAACAAACCCAGCCATTCAACAGCCCAACCCTTCTCTTTCCAAGTTTAGACATCTTTGGGGGAGGGGTCCTTCCTGGCGCCCACACACCCCAGAGCTTCTCTGCCTTTGCAGATACCCACCTTGTTCTCTCTAGAGCAGATCTCTTGCTTCCCTTCTGCCCTTAGCAAAACCGCAGCCCTTCCTTGAAGCCCATTCCAAATGCTGTTTCTTCCATGTATGCAGCTTTTCCTGATGTTCCTGCCAGAGGTGGTTTCTGCCTCCTCTAAACCCTAGAGTGGTTTCTGCCTTTTATATGACATCATCTTCTCCAGGGTTTTACCCAGTCGTTTGAGCCCGAATACCCACGGGGAAGTGATGGGCCTTAATTTTATTTGAGTTCCTCCCCTGAGGCCCAGCTCAGTCCCTTGAACCCTGAAGGCACTTGATAAATATTGCTCAAGTTGAAATTGACTTCCTGTATGACTGATAGTTTCAACAGCTGCAGGACACTTGCCTTTGAAAGGAGATCAGGGTTAGGAATCAATCAATCAAATGTCTACCGATATGTCAGACGGAGAATGTAAATAAATGAAGTAGGACAAGCATAAGAAAATTTTTGATAGAGACACCATTCTAAGGAAGAGTTCACTTTTGGTAACCCTTTGTAAGACACTAAGTGGCCATGGGTGCAGGTTCTCTGTGGGGAGGCAGTAGGGGGTGGTGGAGACTGGGGTGAACAAGAGAGCATGTGTCCATCCATTCATCTAAAGTTGACAACCGAGCCTTTGCTCTGAACAGTTGTTGCCATGGTATTATTTCTGGATATTCTGATTTGTCAACAGAAGCTGCAAAGTCAGACTTTTTGCATGGAAAATTCTGATTTCTAGATGTTAACAAGTGATTCCCCCCCAGTTTGGTATCACTTATTTACATGTTAGTTAGCTTCTTCTCCCTGAGGGGAGTAAGTAAATTTATTTTGAAATCTCTAGCTCTAGCTGCTTTTCCGTAAAGGGAGGATGTTTGCATCTTGCTTTTCTTCTCTGGCATTTGCTCTCCGTTGCTCTGTTCCATCCGAGTGGGAACCCCGGGGTTACTATTATTAATTTGTGCTTGAGTCCCAGTTTCATGCGGCATAAGGGCTTCTGGAGCTTGCCTTGAACTCTGTGCAATGAGCTTTTCATTTTCCTCCAGGAGTGGTTTAAATGGAGGCTGCAGTCTTCTGCAAAAGCATAATTGGTTTTAAATTGCAGGTTTAATAATAATGATGTTGGGCTTAATGTGGTGCCTTTCAGCCCCTGCCGGCAGCCCTGGCAGCCAGTCACTGGTGGATCTGCACACTCTCCTCAGGAGGGAAAGCTGTTAGGGACCTGAGTCCCCCCTCACCGTCCTGATAGACCACAGGTGAGGGGATCCTAGCCCAGCCCCCTTGCCATGGACCACTGGAGGACAGGGAGGCTGATGGGTATCCCTTTGTGTCCAGGCAAAGGGGTCTGAGCTGGACCCTTGAAGCTCTTGGTTATCTTTTCCCTCTTCTTCACCTTTGGGTCACCCTGCAGCTCATTAGGAATTCTGTTGGAAGACCAGCAGAGAAACTCAAATTCCACTCCTTGGCTCTGCCTCAAAGGTTTAATTGGGAGGAGGTATTAACTTCATTGGCTATCACCAGGCTGCTGGCTTCTTTCTGTATTTTAAGTAACTTTCCCTCTTGTCCTCTTACCATGGCCATCAGAGCATGTCTTGAAAAGATTCAGCCTTGTACACTGGTTTCTTCAAGTGAAAAGAGCTCTGGCTCAAAGTCAGAGGGCCTGGGTTCTCATTGGAATGGTCTGTAGAGCTTAAAAGGGGTCTCACCTCCCCTGGCCTCATTTCTGTGGTGGATGGAGGGGGAGATCGGAAGGCAGGACCACGGTCCCTTCCAGCGCTTGTAGCCTTGCAGCGGATGATTTACATGTCTCTGTGAAGTGACACCAAACTCTTCCTTGAGGAAAATCCGGTGTGTTCCAGGAGGCAATAAAAATACCAATCTACATATGTTAGACAGCAGATCAGATAGCCAAGACTGGGACAAGGGCGGGCTTGTTTGGCGGAACTCGGCATTTGTGTTATAAAAAGAAGGATGCTGGTGCTGTGTGATGTGGGGTGTCCTGCCGGAAAATTACAGGCGGTGCAGGCAATGACAGGGTAGCAGCAGCCCCTCCGCTGGTGCCCGCCCTGCGGACACACCACAGACGCTCAGACCTTGTGGTCAGTTCACCATCAGTGGCGAGCAGCTCCTCAGCTCCTCGTTTGTGTTGGGTTCTGGGCTGCCTTGGCTCGGAGCACCGTTTCTGGAGGGTTTTTTGTTTTTGTTTTAGAAGGGGAGCAAATTACAACGTGGGAAGAGTGCCTGGGGGTGGAATCGGAAACATGAGCCCAGAGTTTCTTTGGGCCTGGAAGTATGTTATGGCCGTGTGACCAGTGTTTGGGGGAAAGTGGTATTTGCCGAGTTGAAGGCAGCACAAGGAGGACACCCTATTTTCTACAAATGTCACCTGCAAAGAGCTTATCGGGGAGCTGAATTCTTGCTTCCCTCTCTCCTGCCTTGAGCACTCTGCCCCAGCAGGCTCCAAGTCCTTCTATCAGTCAGCTTTGGCTATCTAGATCACCTTTCTTTTTTTTTCTTCCCATCTTTAGGTGGTGTGCTATGGTATATCTTTCGCAGGGGAAGATAAACAATAGAAGTTAGCAGTCTTTGTTCTCTCAAAGTAAACATTCTTTTTCCCCCCACATTTAAAAATATTTTTTTTATTGATTTCAGAAAGGAAAGGAGAGAGAGATAGAAACATCAATGATGAAAGAGAACCATTGATCGGCTACCTTCTGCACACCCCACACTGCAGATGCATCCAGCCTGCAACCCGAGCATGTGCCCTGACCGGGAATTGAACTATAACTTCCTGGTTCATAGGTCGAAGCTCAACCACTGAGCCACACCAGCCATGCTCAAAGTACACATTCTTAAAAAGGACTGAACCTAACAGGAATGATAGATTCAGTGGGAAGGGGAACTGAGCCGCCTTTTCCACAATCTCCCAATCTCTCGGGGCAATGGGCTAGCATTTCCTATGTGGTCAGTGTTAGCACCTGGTGAAGACAGAGGGCCTGGCAGTGCAGCGAGGGAGGGAAGGAGAATGAGCCGTGGAGGCTACAGCAGAGAGGCCACGTTTTTACTGCACTAGCGCTAGCCGGGGCCAGAAACAACTGCCCACATCGACTCCAGTTCTGAGAATTAGGGTCGAAATGTTGGGGTCTAGGTTTGATGACAGAAGACTGTGGCCTTCAAATTTCTTCAAAAATCTTGACTGTTACATTGCTGGCGACTCACCTGTTGATGGCTGTGATTTAGAGCTCCAGGCGAGCCCAGGACTCACCAGGCATGGGGCAAGGACAAGGTTGGTTCTGATGGGGAAAGGTGGGGACAGCAATGAGGGATGGGGACTGGGGAGGTGTCTTTGCCGAGCTCAAAGTCGTGGCCAAATGCTTCCCATTGGTGTGGCCTTGACAGTGAGCCTGGAGTGAAAGTGGGGTTGAGAAAACCTCTGGATTTTTCTAAAGGCCGGTGTACACTCTTGAGACAGAGCCAAAGGCTGGCAGCTCTGTGCAAGGACTATTTCTATTTCTGTCCTCAAACATCCCAGCACCCATCAACCAGTATTATTATTTCCTTTTTGGTAGATTATCAAATAAAAGGAGTGGGGAGAGGCGCTTGGGAAGACCTCACACAGTGCTGATCAGCCATTCCCTCGGGGCCCACACTGAGTCCTTTGGCCACTGCAGGGCTGTGACTGGGTCAGCCGCTGGTACACGCTACTGCTTGATGGAGTTTCTCTGCGTGTTTGAAGCAGAAAGACAATTTATTGGAAGGATATTGGGCGCTCCACAGAGCCAGTTGGGAACTGAGGAAGGGAGGAGTTAAGGTAGATGGGAGGACGACAGCCAGGGTCATTAGTAGGGAAAGTCTGGGGGACACTGCAGCCAGTCGGCATCCAGGGCCTTCATCCTGCTGCTCTGTCTCTCAGTGCTGCCCCCTGGAGGGCTTCTGCTAAACTGTTCTCCATCTGCACATTCTCCCTCAAGATCCTAAGACCAGGGTGAGAGCACCATGCCTCCACCCACTCATGAATTTGGTTCCTGGCAGTCCCTGCTGTGACTATGATGGAGAAGGGTGGCCATACCAGGTGGCCATACCAGGTGGCCATGCCAGGTGGCCTAGCCAAAGACACAATGTCCCCTGAGGCAGGAGTTGGAAGAACCCTCAGTGCAATGAATAATCCAGTGAATTAAGCAAACATGAAGGAAAAAATAAAAACACCACTGTATATATTTTAGAATTTTATTTTGTGTCAAATCAGAGTCAACAAGCACCAGCAGGTTACATGGTATTAAGAATATATTAATGGCAGCTCCCAGGGGCTGTGACAGCTTGCTGGCTGATTGTTGACACTGCACAGTCTCAAGGAAAAGTCTCAAAGTGAAAGCAAGTGGTCAAGGTGGTTTTGTTGTGGGTTCAACCCAAGCCAGAACACTGCGGTGAGAGTCGTGTCCAGGCAGCCATTCCCCACTGGCAGCATCAGCTCTCAGTCCCTTTCTTTCCCGCTGAGCCGCCAGCTGTGCTGGGCTGTGTTCCGTGGGCCCCACACAGGCTGGAGGATCAGGGGGCCTGTCAGCCAGCCTTCTGCCCTATAAAGTGCTCTGGCTTCTGAGGGTGAATTAGCTCTTGTTTTTATTGCACTGTTAATTCCAGCTCCTGTCTGTCTCCCTAATTCATTCCACATGTCTGGTCCCTCTGCCCACAGCAGTGACTGCCCCGGCTGGGGGCTCATCTGTCTTATGCGTCTTGTCCGCCACTCTGCTGGCAGCTCTGTCCAGGAGCCCTCTGGGTTCTCAGGCGCCTCTCCCAGGGGGTGTCCCCTCCTGCTCTTGACCACACTGCATTCTAAACTTCTCAAAGGCCTGGGCCAACTTCTTTTTTTCTTTT
This sequence comes from Murina feae, assembly GCA_004026665.1. Classification (NCBI taxonomy): domain Eukaryota; kingdom Metazoa; phylum Chordata; class Mammalia; order Chiroptera; family Vespertilionidae; genus Murina; species Murina feae. The sequence goes on along the minus strand of PVJC01013986.1, from coordinate 3,688 downwards.
GTTTCTTAAGATCTTATTATGATTGATTGATTTTTAGAGAGAAAGGAAGGGAGAGGGAGAAAGAGAGAGAAACATCTATGTGAGAGTGGAACATCCATCAGCTGCCTCCTGCAGGCCCCTAAGTAGGATCAAGCCTGCAACCAAGGCATGTGCCCTAACAGCGAATCAAACTGACCACGTTTCTGTACATGAGACAATGCCCAAGTATTTTATATCTTCTCTACCACTTAGCAGGGCTCAAAAAATTTTGTTCAATCAGTTCGAGCACCTTGGAAGGCCACCTGCCTTAAATCACACCTGGCCACCACTGGGAAGCACAACACCTTAACCTTTTCTCAGTAGAAGGACAGTTAGGGTTGGGCAGCCCTTCAGCACAGGATGGTGCTGACTGAGGGGATGTCCCAGACCTGGGCAGACACAGGGAGCATGGAGAGGAACCACGAAGGAGAGGGCACCCGTGGGTGTGGCATCAGTGTGGTTGTACCACTCCTGGCTTGGGGAGGGCCGACGGAGCTGGGGGGAGGTATGATGGAAGGGCGATGGGAGTGCCCAGGACAGGGCTACCTGGTACAAGCCCATAATCATGTCATCTTCAAGTTGAGTTTCCCAAAATATGTTCCTTGGAAGGGTCTTCCTTCCTCCCTCCCCTCCTCATCTTAACTACCTCCTTCATCTTCTCTCTACAGAGGCAGAAGGGCAGAGAAGGCACCCCCAGGAGGATAAATGTGTCCATTTCTGAATCTACCCATTTCTTCCCAAAGTATGGAAAGTGTGTGGTCCCTGCCTTAAAAGCAAAACAGTAGAGTCATCAAGTATCAGAGAAAGAATTCTGCTCTTCCCCAGCAGCCTCCCACCTCTCCCTCCCGCATGTTCCCTGGTTACACCGTGTTCTGGTCCTGCCTGCCTGTGTACCCCACTCCTTCCTCCTCCTCCTCCTCCTCCTCCTTCTCCTCCACATCAGTGTTCAGCAGCTTCTCACCCTTTCTGCTGTTAGCTCTGCCCCAGTTCTCAACCCATTAGTAAGACTCTTACAACCCGAGATGGGCGAGCCCCCACACCAGCTCTTCTAATCATGGCCCCCACGTCCCTTTGCCGGGGCCCACCCACTCCCCACTTTCTTACTCACTGCTGTTATTTCTGGGTGCCTGGGAGGGAACAGCCTGAACTAGCTGCTGCAGGATCGATGTGTACTGGGACCACCCTACTCATGTGTTTTATAAAGGATGCGTTGAACAGCTGATAGTGCACACACCCTGGGCTCATCCAGGAGGCTTCGGCGGGAGGGGGCGCGTGAGGCTTCCTAGTGGGAAATAAAAAGGTCAGTTCTTTATTCCTTCACCCAACACTTGGGAGCAGCCTGATGTGCTGGCTCTCTCCTGATGCCTAGCGTGTGGCCTGTAGGGCTGTTAGGTGCTTTTAAAAAAGGTCAGGGAGGGAGAGTATAATTTGTGAAAATACAGTTAAACCTAAAATCTCTACTGAGGGACTTCTCGGGAGCGTTCGTAGGCCATGTTTGCTGAGGGCAGGGACTGTGTCTTTATTGTTTATTCTCATGCCTAAAGATGACCAAAAGTGATTGTATGCAGCATGAAATCCCAAAAGGAATATGGTTTACGAATGGCATCTTCCAACCTTCGGACTCTGCATTTGCAGAGCATCCCCTGGGAGAGGCTTGAAGGCACCCTGCTCTAAGTGAGGGAGGTGGAGGAGGGATGGGGAAGGTGTTTCTTGCCATTATTTCATCTTTTTAAGGAAGCAGACCAGAAGTAGAGGAGGGTTGCCCTTAATGGAGAAAGTGGCCACTGGGGTGGCGGCTCTTTTGTTGAACTTGGGCACAATTGCATTAAAAATATGTGTACTAAGCATCTAATGTGAACTCACTGCAATTCTTAAGTAGTGTAAATAGTGTTTAGACAACATGCTAGGTGCCTGAACAATAGTGAACCAAACACAGTTCCTGTGAAATAACTTTAGGAGTTTCCATGAAACAGGCCTGGAGGGATGATCAGGAGCAACACAGGCAGTATGTGATTGGGAGTCAAGGAGTATGATGCCAGCAGTAAGCGCTATGGACAGTTGAAATAAGACAGAAATTGGACGTGCCTGGGTTATCATGAAGACATTAGGGAGAAAGTGGGACTAGAGGTGGATGTCAAAGAATGGGATGAGTATGAATTGTAAAGCAATAGAAAGCCCAGTGGAAAAAGGGGAGGAGACAGGCCTAAAAGTCCAATGTTTGGTGTGGTTCCTAGATATGTTAGGTTGGAAGATACAACAGAGCCTCCCACTAGAGATGTCCTAAAGGTATTTGGAAATACTATGTTGAGGTTTGTGTGAGAGATCTCAGAGAGAAAAATGAGAGCTAAGGGCTCAAAGCTGCCCCTGATACTTCCTGGCATTCTGTCTCAATGAGGGGCAGTAGAGGGACGCTGGGGTCTATAGCTCTAAGAAAGCAGGAAGGCTGCTTGTGCACAAGTTGGAGACTGTGAAGCAGACATTAAAGGATCAAGTATATGAGCCAAAGAGACCTTATGGAAACTTTGTGAATCAGAATGTCTGGGAGCCTGGACATCTGGATTGTAGATAGGTATCTGATGGGATTCTATATACATGATCCCTTGAAGACCATGTCTCTTGGCTGACTAATCTCAGACCAATCAGTTCAATATTACAAGAGAATCTCATTTACATATCAATGGTCTATCAATTTGTGCATTCTGGCTTAATATGCACTTTTGTACTTTCTGGAGGTGTATGAAATTAGTTAATTCATAGTAATTTTTCATGGTACCAACAGTTAACTGAGAGGTCTGGGCAGTTGTGTTGAGGCACCCTGGCCAACTGATATCAGACAAGCTGCTGGATATCTGTCATGTGAGTTGATGATTTTTAATTTTTAAAATCATGAGCAAAATAGTAGAATAGACTATACTGACATATATATTTTAAAGACCAGACTGATTTAGCAGCAATGTCATACTGAAGTGATGACCACATTCTCTTGATTGTATGTTGGGGTAGGAGGTGATCTGTTGGCCCTAATGTGAGTGTGCTGGTGCCAGGGCCAGACTGGGGATCTGACATTTGGAAATCACTGATACAATAGTGAAACGTGGTGGGTAGAGTCCAAGAAGCCCAGGCCATGGGCCAAAGTTAGAAGTCAACACCAGCAGGTATATGGACAAGGCAGGGTGCTGGAGGTAAGGCAGGCACATAATTGAGCAAGACTAATTCTCTTGTGTGCATGAGATACATGAAGCATAAAATTCATCATTTTAAAATGCAATTCGGTGGCATTAAGTACATTTACAGTGTTATGCAATCAACACACTATCTAATTCCAGAACTTGTTCATCATCCCAAAAGGAAACCCCATACCTATGAAGTGGTTCCTTCCAGTTCTCTTTCTTTCCAACCCTTGGCACCAACAATTTGCTCTTTGTCTCAATGGATTTGCATATTCTGGATATTTCATATCAATGGAATCATGCAATATATGGCTTTTTATAACTGGCTACTTCTGCTTAGCATTTTGATTTTAAGTGTCATCCATGTTATACCATGTATCAGTATATCATTCCTTTTTATGGTTGAGTAATATTCCACTGTATGGATATTCTGCATTTTGTTCATTCATTCATCAGTTGATGGGCATTTGTATTGTTTCTACCTTTTGGCTATGTGAACA